>NDXB01005027.1:0-53518 GCA_002631895.1 Agapornis roseicollis
TTCCCATCCCAGGAGCTAAGAAAAGCTGGTCCTGCCAGGAGCTGGCCTCCAGCAGCCTTGACCAGGTGCTGGTCTTCCTCCCTCAAGGTCCCTCCAAGTAACTCCACCAGCTCCTCAAGGACTTCCTCTCAGATGTCCTTGGGCTGCCCTGGGCCATCTCTGCCAGGGGACACAGGAGGCTGCTCCCTTTTATTCTGCCCCAGGGCATTGTGACTGCTGCGTTGCCGGGTGGTGCTCCAATGACATGGGGGTGAAGGGGGCCCCCCCATGCCCAGCCACTCCTGCTGCCCCTCGGCCCAGCAGCCTTCAGAGGAAGCCTTTGAGGTGCTGGCCCCGAGCCCTTGGTGGCCGTGCTCTGGGCACAGCAGCTGTACTCCCTGATGTAGCCTCAGACACTCTGCTCCCGAGGACAAGCTCAGGGCTGTTCCTCTTCAAGTGAAAAATCAAAGGCATAAGCATAAAACACTTTTCAAACAATCTGCTTTTCAAACTATTCTAACTTGCTTAAGCAGCTACAGATTACACAGAGGTATTCTATGTAGAGAAAGGTAATGAAACCGTTCCTATTTTGTGGCAGCTCTGTAGAGTTTGTAACTTTTCAGCTGTCTCTTGATCCATGTTAAGGAATGTGGCAGTTGTCGCACTCTGGTACATAGTGGACAAGTACCACAGTAATAAAAGCACTGCCACTGTCACACGAGCTATAATCTGCCTACAAAGTCACTTTTCTGGGCTGAAATGGATTACGAAGTAAACACACTTGAACCTCTCTGGTTGAAAGGTAGCTTTCATCTCCATTTCCACATCAAAAGCTTGTATGCTTCCAAAGAAGAGCGGGGAGAGGAAGAGCAGGGGGCACATGCAGGAACTGGCTGCCAGCCATAGGGCCAGGAACAGCTGCAGGCTGAAGTTGCGACATGCTTTCAGACCTGCCCCAGTCCTGATTTACTTCCNGCAGGGACTGCAGCCATAGGGCCAGGAACAGCTGCAGGCTGAAGTTGCGACATGCTTTCAGACCTGCCCCAGTCCTGATTTACTTCCTTTTTGTGAATTTTGGAACAACTCAGCTGTAAAGCAAGTTTTGCTTCCAGTCTGGGCACTGGAATATCATCTGCCTCTGATGAAGAGAGAATGGTATCTGGCTTACTCTTTGCTATCACCTCAGCACTTGCTATAGGGATGGAGGCCCAAAGTCCTTGTGAAAAGACAGAATTGAGGAATTTTAAGATTATTTGCAGTGATGATCCTTATTTCCAAAGAAATCCTGTCCTGCTGCCAGTTACATTGAGGCCATTGTCATGCCCCAGTATGCTGCTGTGCTTTGTTATTTTAATGGATTATTAAAAGTGCTGTCATAACTTTAGGGTTTGCAGTGAGTCCCATTAGAATCACTTGATTCTAAATCTTGTTAGAACACCTGTAGGTATTTTCTCCAGTCACCCTTGCATGTGCAGGAATAAAAAGTTTAAGTCCTGTCTGCACCTGCAGAGAAAATGTCTAAACCATAGAAAGCCTTTGTGAAGTCTGCCCTAGGGTAAGGTTCTTGATTTGCTCTGTTTCAGCACAAGACAAACTTTATAATCAGCCAAGTAGCAGAAATGTTTCCTGCTGTCTGATTACTTTCTTTGGTTTCTTCCTCCCCCTCCCCCCCCCCTTTTTTATTTTTTGTTTTCATTCCACCTCAAACTCTGAATTGTCATACGAAAGAATATATACATTAAAGTCTCATGTCATTCTCTTTATTCCAGGTGTTCATAGTTAGGACATGAACTTTGTGGAACATCTATGTGCAAGGGAACTAAATGTGCGATGAGAACAAATTTGCAGTTGAGACTGACATAGCAGAAGTAGTTGAAAATGAAGTAGAATCTTTGTTTTGTCAAGTTACTTAGTCGAGGAGGAGGAAAAAATACATCATCCACAGTCAAAATATTCCTTTTTGTTGGTAATGTGGACAGTGGCAAACAAATCATTTTAGAACTGTGTGCATTGCAGGACCCCTTATATTGAAATATATGCCTGTATGTCTATAAATCCATTTGCAAGAGGGGAGAAGAAAAAGGAGGTGGTTGGAAATAGGACGATGAATGGTACCATCTACCTTAAACTCTTAATGTGAAAGTTAGAAGGAGACATTTAGCTCTGGATTCACTCCCTCATACATGTCTTCTAATGGAGTTGTGAGGAACTCGGTACTAGCAGCTTCAGGCCAATGCAGTGAAAACTGCTCTAGTAGAGAACATCGCTGAAAGTTCAAGCAAAGCTTGTGTTTCCTGTAAAGGTTTTATTTCTGCTTTTGGTCATTGCAGTGGAGCGAAGGCTGGAGAGTTAATTTGCCTCAGGAATGATGGGATAACTTGATGGGGTTTGCAAATCTTATTTTATTTTGGTGGTTGTATTTTCTGCAGGGTTATTCTGTTGTTTGGGTGAGTACAGGTATTGGGGGCGGGGGGTGTTTCTGCCTACAGCCAACCCCCAACATCAGTGGTGAAGCTTCTCTGTGCTTTGAGGAACAAGCTCGGTGATATAGCTGGAAGGTGTTTGTCACTAGGTTCAAGTCAGGATTTCAGATATGCTAGAAATACTTTCTCACATGTGCTTCCCCTTAAGGCTTTCTTGTCCTTAAACAGCACTTCAAAGAATGGCTTCTCAGCAAGTCATACTCAGAGTTGGTTCTTTCTAACTTCTAGTAGTGTCTTGTGTTGTTGACAGAGTGGGGTTAGAAAGAAAACTGTTTACCTGATCTAAGTATTCTTTCTGTTGTTATTCTCTTTGAAACTGAAATCAATGTAACCAAAAGATCACAGAGCAGATCAGTTTAAAGGAAATGTTTAAAACCCTGTTCAGATTACACATGGTGCATTAAGTTCACATTTTACTGAGATAGCTAATGAAGTGATGAAAAGATTGCAGACAATTCTAAAGAGAGAGAAGAGATTCATTCCACTCTAGAACTGCCAACCATTGTTCAGGGTGCAGTACTGTATACTGATGTGTAATTCTCAAATTGAATTTCCCTGAAAAGGCAGCTTAGCTGTGTTGTGGCTATGGTGTTACAAAGTTAGGTCTTCTTGCTTCGTCCCCTATGTGCTGACAAATGTTTTTAAAAGAGAAATCATTTGGGCAATGAACATGCTGCAGGGGACATTTGTTTTGATAGATACATAAGGGTACACAGAGGAGTAAAGTACTGCTGATGCTGTTTCCTTCCACAGGCTGGAGGTGTGCAGAAGGACTTCCGCATGACTCTCTCTCAGGACTTCCTAACAAGTGAAGTTAGCACAGATTATGTAGGAGGGTGAATTTACAGTGTTAGAAAGTTTGTATGGAGGCTGTCTTTGAACACTTCTGGTAAATCTCAAGATTACATAATGTGTTTGCAGTTTATCCCTTAGAGTTAGTCTTAGTGCTTTTCTGCAACAGAAAACAAATGTGCAATACCTATGATGTGAATTTACAGTCAATATTTTTACTGATTTCCAGAATGGGTGCTTAGTACAGGCTTTGGAGCAGCATCAGAAGGGTGCTGTAACTCACTTCTGCCTCTGTTCCACATGGTGGGAGACACAGAATGGGTGAAAGAAGGCTGCGTGGTGGTGGCAATAAGGATGAAAGAACTTAATCCAGGATCATGTGGGTATTGGCTTTTTTTTGTCTCCAAAACAAAGCAGCACTTCCTTTGAAAACATGGCAGTCAGTCAGAAGATGCAATGAAGAGATTGCTTACATACATGAAAATTGAGAAGGTGTTTTCCTGGGAGAGGAGAACTTCTGTAACCAGGGTTGATTGCAACCCATTGCGATTATCACTTGCCCCATAGCATCAGAAAGTGAACAATAATTGAAATGAATGTGCTACATGTTAAAAGCAAACTAGTGATAGCATTCTATATGGTGTAATGAGCAGAGTCCAGCCAACAGGAGCCAAAGATAAGGAAAGGGTTTGTGAGACCATGTGGAGTGGATAGGGAACAGCTGTAGCTAGAGACCTTGAGGTTTGGAATGGAAACCTGCAGATTCTGCAGACCTGGTCTTGTGTTTAGAGTCTCACCTCCCAAGTGTAAGGATCTCCCTCTACCCATGTACTGGAAGCCAGGTATTTCAATGTCATGTTTGGTGTCTGTGCCTGCTCTTACTGTGTTTAGAGTTCATGTTTATCATCCAGAATTAAAATGCTTTTTATGCTTCCTGTTTCAGGGTTTCTTCCATTTGCTAAACCCAAGCTTTCAGAGAAAATATTTAAAATATTGGATATTTTTGGCTGAAAATACTGGCTTTGTCTAGGACATGTCAGGACATGCTTCCCTTATTGGAAACTATTGAGGGTAATGATCTTCCATTATTCTAGATGAGATTTATGAGACTAACTCCTTGCACACTGAAGAATTCAGTAGTAAGCAATGTAAGAAAATCAGTGAGAATAACTTATTCACTTCCAAAAATTGTTGTTACAGTTTTTGCCAAAGCAATACCCTAAACATTGAGAGGTTTCTCCAGAGACACTGACTTTTTTTCCCCTCCACTTTAGGATGCACTTGTGCATCACAAATAGAAATCACTGTAGATTCTCTTACAGACCAGCATTGTCTGACTGCAGTGGAATGAACCTGTCAGTAGTGATAGAAGAAAATTAAATATGTTTGTCAGTAGCAATAGGATAAAATGCTGTCACAAAACAGTTGGAAATGGCTATGTTGTGAATTACTGTATCAGACATGTAGGACCATTGTTTCTCAACTGGATTCCCTTTTTCTTAGTAATAGTTGGTGGAGAGGAATTACTGCTCTCTCTGTGGAGGGGCATGGGTATTCCACAGAAACTACTTGGCAGGCAAGTTGGCAGAGTTAGGCAAAGCTGACATGGTTAGGTAAATGCTAACCAAAAGCTGACCTGAGATTATTCATATGGCAGATATCTCTGTTAGACACAGCAGATATAAGTGGAGTAGACTCATGTATTTCTGGTCAAGAGTTGTTGTTATCAAAAGGCTTTACTCATGAACTGGCTTACAAGTACATTCACTGCTCCCTTGTGTGTCTCATTGCATGAACCAGATTACTTAGAAATTACATATCTGTAGGAATTAAAAAGATACCAACCTACTTAATTACTGTTACCATTCAGAGAGGCCTGCTGACATTAACTTGAGCAATCTGCACCACTGCTTGCTGGAGCTCTGAAGGGTTGCTGTACTTCTGCCTGACGCTTTTGCCATAAATATCTCTGATTTTTGCTACAGCCATCACGTTAATATTAAAAACATGCTATTTAATGCCCAAATGTATTGCATACCTACTTAACTGCAGTGGGAGTGCTGCAGATGCTAAAGCCCAGCAGCCACATTTTTTGTTAAATCAGGGAGAGAAGAATCCAATTAAAGTAGCTGCTGTTTCAGCCTTCTTGCTAGCAGAAGTTGCTGATCAATCTTTGGGGTTTTGGTAGTACACCAAGTGCCAAACCTAGACAGTTTTTCAAAATTAGGTCTTACTGTTTTCAAGTCAGATAATAATACTTGAAGGTGTAGCTGGAAAAAGATGTTACCTAAGGTCCCTTAGAGTTACTTCCTTTCCTCCCCTGTCCTTATGGTTCCAGTCTGTATTGGCATGGGAAATTTCTGCAGTTAATTCAGTTTGAACACTTTGAATCTAATGCATTTTGAACTAACACTTTAATGTTCCTCAATATTAAGTCTTTTTGCATTTCACTTTTCAATAATATTTTCTGCTTCATGTGGTCTGTAAGTTACTTGTTCAGATACCTTGCTGGCGCGGGAGTCACGGACAACGCTGAGATGATCAATGTGATCCAAATGAATGCCATTTTATTAAGCAAAGTGCCAGCCTTATATAGGAATTTCTTAGCACAGTTACATCACTTTGGCAATTACTGATTGGGCATGTTAACCCTTAACAACACTTATGATTGGATAGCTCAGTCCTGGGAACTCGGCCCTTAGACTATCTTGTTTACTCCTTTACTACTGGTGATGTTTTCCTTTGCTCCTGTTTTCGCCTGTCCGCAGGTGGTGTTTTCTTCACTCTTGTTTTCGCCTCTACCGGTAGTGCTGTCTTCGCTTCCTAATCTATGGCCTTCAGCTTATCTCTAGCTCCATTGCTATTCTCAGGCAAGCTGCCTTGCACTGAGGCCCCTGGATTGCTTACTGTTCTTAAGCAAACTGCTTTACTCTGAGGCCTCTGGATTGCTCACAAAATGTCCATTGTCAGACTGCCTGTCCACAATACCTGAAAGAAATGATATAGAATCATAGAATTGTAGAATAGTTAGGGTTGGAAAGGACCTTAAGATCATCTAGTTTCAACCCCTCTGCCATGGATAGGAACACCTGCAATTGTCAGTATTACCTGTGCACCATATATGGTGCAATTGTCAGTATTACCTAATGATTTTCTGAGTGAATAAGACAAGCCTGAATTCTGGACCAACTCTGTGGATAGCTGAGGTATTCAGTTCTCTGAGAAGAGTCTGTCCTTTCATGTGTTTAGAATCTTGTGGTTTATTTTTTTCCCTGATGTAGGTCAGTTGGTTTTGTCATTTGTTTAGAAAACGGAAGGATCTTTTAATTTTTTTAGCTATTTATAACACATCCTTATGCCTGGGTAAGTATCTGCGAAGTGACTGGAATCAAACAGAATTTTAAGGAAACTGGACGGTTCACATCTACTTCTACATACTGCAAAGACTTTACAATTTTTAGGACATTCTTAGAACTTTCAGTGTTTTAGCCTTGTATTTTTGGTGCATTCTGTGTTCACTGAATTTAGGTTTTAGTGTGTGCATGCTATTGTGCAAAGATTTTTTTCTTAGAGTGTTGTTTCTATACAGCACTGTCTTTGAGGTCTGTGACACGTAGAGTGCTACATTCACAGGTCACATACTGCAAGTATAGTTCCTGAATACTGATTTGTATTTCCTTAACGTAATCATTTGTATAAAAGCACTCTGTGCCTTCAGGTGGAAGTAGTGTCCCCTGGTTTAATGATGGCTGTGTAGGTCCTGAGAAGGAAGGTCTCATCCTTTGGTTTTGAGGAAGTGAAAAATTGCACATTCAAGAATTTCAGAAGGTTGCAAGTTTCAGTCAGTCACGTCTGCCATGATCCTTACTCCTCATCTTGTATACTTGTACTTTTTTCATTAGAAGAATTAAATCTGTGACCTTTCCTACTCACGAGTGGGATATTTGTCTGTTCTTTCTGACCAAGCTATTCCCTTTTCTGTAATTTAGCATAGCAGGTCAGGTTTCAAACCACAGGTGTACTGAAGAGCTTTGCCTAAAATATGTTTTAAAATAATGCATAGCTGGTTTATGATAAATGAAATCACTAAAGCGCTGGGATGTACTCTGGAGTTTTCAGTCATGCTTCATTTGAGAGATTAGAAAAAAAGCCATTTAAGGCATCACAGTTCTCTGAGTCACAACATAACTTCTACTGTCTGTCCTGTGACAACTAATGGCAGTGTTTTCTGAATTTAATAATGAGCAAGTATGGAAATGTCAAAAAGCCAAGAAATGTGATGATAGACTAAACTACATATGACTGTGGTATTTGTTCAGTTAGGCAATGCCTCAAGAAAACATGCTTAAGTTTATGTGGCAATCTGCAGATGAGATTTCTCAGTTTAGATGTGTCTGCTTTGATTGAGAATAATGATTAAATTATTAGACTATCAAGAACATGAGTTAAAACTTTGAAATGTAACTTTTCCAATCTAGAGACACCTTTTGAAAGCAAAATGAAAAAGAATATTGGTTAGGAATTCAATTACTCAGATTTCTCTTTCCCAGCATTCAGTTACAAATAGCAAAACAAGCCAGTATCAAAAGGAAGCTATGTTCTCAAAAATGGAGCAGGGTACTCTAATGGAAACATCTCTTTTTTCATTCTTCACACCAGCCTCTTCAGGAGGCTGTCTAGCATTCAGTGTATTGATATATTAATTAGGCTACTGCAGTGCACTAGATTCCTTATCTGTCCATGAAGAGTTAGTGATATGTGAGAGAAGAGAGTGAAGGATTTCATTCTTGGGAGAATGAAGTTGAGTCAGTAAAGAGAATGTCCAGGATTCAACCTGATTGGAGAAAGAGGAGTGAAGTTTGGGTAGTGGTAACAGTTGAGACCTGCATTAGTTATCTTTATGCCTCTTCAGGGGGCAGAAAACTGATGTGAATTTCAGTCAAGATAGTTCAGGAAATGATTTCTTAAGGTTCAAGCTCACATAGTGAAAGCTTTTAATGCCCCTTCCTTGAAGATACCCTTTCAAATATGTTTCTTTTTTTACACTGTGTTACTTTATTCAGTGATTGTAGAATCCGCTGTTTAGGATCATAGCTAAACAATTGTGCAGTGGTGTTTTGTAAAAGAAATATCAGGCAGTAGTTCATTTCTTTTAAGTTCATATGCTCCCATGATAGGCTAAAATAAACTGAAAGACAGGGGAGACACATGCATTTGCTCTTTCCAGATGTATGATACCTGATTATAGATGAGGCCACTCCTCAGAATGTAGAATCAGTTGTTGATTCTTCAGTTACTGAACCATAAAAAATATTTCCAGCCCTTGCCCATACTCTGTTCACTGTGGTGAATACAACTCGACTGTTAATACTTTTATGTCTTCTGTTCTTGACTTTAATGTTCCTTAATCTAAACTGAACTGCTATTCCCATCTGTTAGACCAGGCACTTAAATGATCCGAGTCTTCCTTCATATGGCTGTACTATGTCTCATTATTTTTCCTTTTGATACATGATGATTTTTAAACTCTTGTTTCTATTAACACCCTTACAAGATCATTTTCTACATTAGGGCTCAAATCTGTTTTAAGCTTTTTTACCCCCAGGCGCTGTTTTTTCAGCATAACAGTTTCTGAAGACATGAGTGATCTGTATTCTGTTTCTCAAGATACTCTTGGCATTAGCTTTTTGCATGCAACTGTGTTGTGTTGGAGCTGCATTATCACTTCTCTGATAGCAGTTGGTTCCCTGGAAACTTTATTTGGGTCAGTTCTTTCCACTGTATCTTGTAAACCATCTGATTTATCTATTACATACTGATTTAAAATATCGTGAAGCTATGTGATTCAACATCAGAATAAGTTCACAAAATAAGACTTTTATTGCTGAGTTATAGAAGAGATTCCATAAATTCACTGTCTTCTTGAGACAGTGTCTGTAAGTAAAAAGGAGAACAGCCAATCAGTAGTTGGTAATTAAATGTGAATGTTCATTATTCTTGGTGAAGAAACAATGGAAGGAACAGTAGAAGGAGAAAATTGCTGCAGGAATGATTGAATTATGCTTCCAAATTTATCCTATTCCTCGCCTAAATAGATTAAGAAAGTCACTGACTTTGGTTTCAGTAGAATTCAGGCTATAAAAACACTGCATTTATTCTTTGGTGGGGGGGGTGGGATGGGGTGTTTTCAGATATTTCTGGATTTTGCTGATCTAAACCCCACTTTGTACATTAGTGTGATGAGAGAATAGAATTCATATCACCAGAGTAGCATTACTGCAGAATTGACATTTGCAAATCTCAGGCGAGATTGTCAAAACATTCATTAACTTCAATCAAACCAACATTCTTCATTTTCATAAACTACCTCTAGCTCCTTTGAAGTCTGTAGCAGAATTAGTTTCATATTGCTGTGTATAATTTGAAACTTTTATATATATATACACATATAGAGATACAAAAACAAAAGGGGGGAAGAAGGGAGAAGAGAGATTTGCCTACTGTTATTTTTTTCTCATCCATTGTATGTATCACGTCTTATGTCTACAACATTGCCTCAAGAAATGCTTATTTTAATCACACCGATAATGACTGTTGTGGTACCATCCCACACAATTCTCCAGAAATTGAAATACCAGTTATGTTTTTACCAAAAATAAAATTGGAGATCTCGTAATACAAGATGATTCCAATTGTGATATTTATCCTCTCTAGAAGGCAGTCCACTTTTCAGTGGGCTGTCTCGTATGATGTCTTGAGTGATTTGTAGTGCAGCATATTGTAGAACACATTGCAGTAATCTAATTTGAAGTGACAAATGCACTGCTGATGGTAAAAATCATGATGTCTAGTAAAGAGCTATCTGCAGGCTGACATGCGTGAGGTAAACACATTCCTAAATGTTGATGCAATGCCCACAGGCATCAGTTCTCAACAACAAATGCAGAGCACCCAGCAGCAGATGGAGATGGATGTAATTTTTGTTATATTCTGAAATGTTTTCCCCCATCTTTGTTGTAGGTATTGCCTTACATTTATGTTTCAGCTAACTACCCTGTCCTTCTGTGTGATCTAAATGCTAAATACACACTGTTTAAAGAAGACACAGAGGAGAGGTATCAGCAGCATCAAGCTGGTCATGGGTATAGATTACTTACCCATGCTTGTCTTCCTACAAGTTCATGCCAAGCACATGTACCAAAGAAGAGACTTGGGACAGAACTATTGTCAACCAGCAAGATTTTGTACAAAAAGTAATTGGCCATTACTATGTTGTGATCCAGACACAGCCATCTAGAAAAAGTGCCATCAGCTTGAGGGTTAAAATTCCTAGCCTGTCCATTCTGCCTGTGGCTGATGGACAGAGAACACCATGAATATTGGTTCGCACTTGCAGTCTTTCCTTTTGGACTTGTAAATAATGACAGTCATCAAAGGAATAGGAATTTTTTGATGTGCTCAGACTTTCTCAAAGCAACCTCAAATCAACCTTCAACTGGGAACCAATGTGTGGTTGAGTATGATGAAATATATGCCAGATGAAATTTCTCAAGGCTGTCAGCCAGATTTCAGGTCATGAAAGTGCATCCATCAAAGAAGCCACTGATTTCTTTCATACAGAGAATGATCTTTTCTGAGAAATAAAAGTGGTTTCTTATTTCTTGAAAATACCAAATAAAATAGTGTCTGATGCCCCATCATCCAACCCCTCCCCCCCAAAAAAAAAAAAGTGACAGTGATAACTAACTCTAAGTTAAAGTAGAAGGAAAAAAGCCATGTTCAGACCTATGGAATTAATACGTTATGTTTTCTCAAGTTCGTTTTCCAAAGTTATTTCCAGTTAAATATCATAACCAAAGATTACTTGATTTGCTTGTCAGAAGCCAGTTTTTTTGCTTCAGTGAGCATTAAGCAAATGAATGAGGAAAATTCAGTAACAGGAGCTAATAAGTATTTGGAAGATAGTGACATAGCATTAAACGCTCCCATCACCGTGAGCTGTGTATGAAGTGGAAAAAACACATATGTTAATATTTGATTCAATCATTTGAGTAGCTGATTGTCAAGAAAATTTTAAAATTAATTTTACTTTTTGATAGCGAATCATTAATAATAATTGTTATTTAATTAATGCCTAAGTCAACCATTTCACTTTTTATTAGTGAAGAACAACTAGGCAGGACTGTAGCTAAGTCATTGCAGTTGAAAGGTGTTTTCAGCAAATTATGCGCTTCTATTTTCTTTTAAGGAAACAGGTGGTCATTTTGCTTTTTGGAGTTTTTAAAGGAATTCTTACAGTGAGATAAATTAATCTAACTTCTATCTGTGGAAGATGGAAATACTTCCATGGAGTAATGTACAGACTAAATTACAGGGAGCCTATTTGCTTTATAACTGTATCAAATGTCTTAGCATTTTGGATCTAATTAGATTCTTCTTAATGAAAACCATTATGAATTCTGTTAAGAATCTGTGGCTACAGTTTTTCTGCATTCTGTTCAGAGAAAATTAGGCTCTCTCTTCACTGCTTGAAACAAAATAATGGAAGAACCATTTTTCATATCTGTTTTTCTGTACAACTGGAATACCTATGTAACATTAAAAGAAGGTTAAGAAGAAATACATTTGAATGAGGAAGTGCTCATCTGGGAGAGTCTTATCTTCCTGACGTGTAGCAGTTAGCTTGTGTTGGTACTCCATCCTCCAGTGGGAAAGCCAGTGTCAGCCTAATGTATGCATGACTTTCCTGGTTCATCTTGCTGTTCTGCACATAAAACTAGTATTCAACAGTATTGTTTATAAGGAAAGTATAATAGCTCCATTCCAAATTTATAGCACTCATCTCAGTGGCAGAATTTCTTTTCTAAGATTTCACAAGTAAATAATTTTCTTGCAAGGAGGCTAAGAAGTGTTTGGGGCTTTAAGTGATATTTTAAAAAAACAGGCTGTCTTAGAATAAATTAATAATGGAATAATGCAAATGCTCCAACTTTCAGTGTATCTGAAATTTGTGCATAGGATTAACTTTGGGCAGAAGCTGAATCCAGTTAATCCAATTGGCAGTGATGCTTTACCTAATTATGATTGTATAATCTATTCTGAAGTCAGGTCAGCCACTCAGGTGACTCTTGTCATGTCAATGTTGTTACGATATCAAAAGAAGCTATTGCTCTCCAGCCTAGCTCCTTAAACTACGTCACAATTGAGAAGTCTCCTGGGTTGTATGAGCTCATGATGTGAGATTGACCATAAGCACAAATTGTACAGTAACTTGAAGATTTTCACTATGTATTTTTTTTGTTTGACTCCCATGTCTTTTGCTGAAGTTCCATGGCCCTTCTCTGTAGTATTACTGCACTTTTGTAGTTCAAAACATACTTAGCATCCCTTTAAATGCTAGCTTTTAACTTCCTGTTGACGTGTCTGCAATAAAGAAATATTATGAGAATACCATATTAGCCTTAAATTAACTAATCTCAACATGTATTCATTTTAATATAGTTTTTAATGAAAAAGGTAATAAGCATATAGAATATTTTACAGATGATGCTACTCAACAGCATTATAATTAAATGATGTCTGCTTCTTGTAGGTATGTTTGGCTGTACAGAAGTCATATACACAGCTCTGATGGACAACAAATTGTCTCTAAACACTTGTTAGAAGTAGCCATATGTTATGCTTTTTTAAAGTAATTGCCAACATATTAGGGGAATCATAATTCACAGAAAGGGTTGGGTAGGAAAGGACCTCAAGATCATCCAGTTCCACCCCCCTGCCATGGGCAAGGTCACCTCACACTAGACCATGTCGCCCAAGGCTCTGTCCAGCCTGGCCTTGAATACTGCCAGGCTGTGGTGACTGTAATTGCCAGGCATATATAGCACATTGCAGTTAACTAGGATAGATTTTTCAGTTCTGTGTACCTTAAATAAGTCTTCTGTGTCTTATTGACAGAAATTGAAAGGTAGCTCTTCTTGCAGATTTTGATACATTAACCATGACTACTACACTCTTTCCTCAGCTGCATGGGAACTATTCCATAAAAGGTGATGATAACAGGTTTTGAGATAGTATGAATTATCTGTGTTATCTTTTCTTTAAGGGAATTTGGCTTCATGCAGGTTACTGATTGAATCTTTCTGAAGAACGGTCTCAAGTAACAAGCAGTTTCTGAGAAGTTTGCATTATTGTCAAGCTAGAAGTTTCTAATCAGCACACAACACAAGGTTGAAATTCTTGCCTGGCAACTTTCTCCTTTAAGTCCTTCTGTACATCTTAAGGCTGTTCCCACTGGTATAACTGTATGAGATGCAGGAGTCTGCTCTTGGTGATGTGGGGAGGTGAGTTTTCAGCTGTGTCCATGTTACACTGTCCATGTGTTTCTCTGGCTGAGGGAAGACCCTGTCATTACAGATTTCCTGGTCCATGCATCATGGCAGGGCTTTTTAGTTAAATCAGAAAAACGTATGAAGGGTGTGAAATCCCCTACCCAGACAAGGAGCATTGTTCTTGCCTTTACATCAGCCACAACTTTTCCTCCACACTCCAGGCACAGACCTTTAATCTTCCAGATTTTGGACAAGCCAGTTTGCTGAATGTCAAGGAACTGGCAGCCTCTGTGCATCCCTTGCTTATTATCCTATGGGTGTCTGACAAAACTGATTTCAGGCTTGCCAGTGGAAGTGCCCTGTGCACTGGTAAGCTGGTAAATTCTCCCTTGCTACAATCAAGTGCTCATCAGTCAGGCTGGACAGAGCCCTGGGAGAGATGCTCTAGTGTGAGGCATCCCTGCCCATGGAAGGGGGTTGGAACTGGGTGATCTTAACGTCCTTTCCAACCCAGACCATTCTGTGATCAGTTATTTGAGCCAGGCTGCAAAGAAGTTAAGGTGGAGGTGTAGCGGGAGCTACTTTTCCTTCCAATAGCTGGTCAGGTATACCCTAATCAATCCCCCATCATCTTCTAGACAGCAGGAAGAGATTGAGATCCTTTTCTAGAAACCCTTATTGACCTTATGCACATAGGTGTATATTTATAAAAAGGTATGTTGCAAGGTGTAACCAACTTTTCTCTATCAGTAGTGCTTGCACTTCAACAGGAAGATCCTGAAGTGGTTCAGGGGATGTGTTTGACTGACATAAAGGTGTTTCTATCTTCTTTCATATGGTATGCAATGCTAAAGCCTGAAACTCCCTCACTGGGAGGGGAAGTGTCAGGGTTGCATTGACTCCAGTATCCAAAAGGGTAACCCTTCACAAACATAATGCTGAACACAGCTCATTTTGCTAGTAACATTCCTATGGCTTCTTAATGGCTAGTCTAGGAGTTTTTTCACATTCCAGATGAGACTAACTGGTGTAATGCATGCTGTACTAACACATTAGAGTTCCTATGTGTCCAGTGTTGTCTGGCAAGAGGGAGATATTGCTGTAAGTGACTGTATAATCAATCCTTTCTTGAAAATTAATCTGCAGTAAACTTCCATCTGAGGCTTTTAACAAAATTGTGTTATGTTCTCTGTGTAATGTGACAGGTGACAATTATGATGTTTTCCTTGGTACCGCAGTGGAATTAAAGCCATACAGCAATAGGAATGCCACTTCTTTCTTTCCCCTTCCTGTTTTGTAAAAATCACTTCCTTTCTTGGTGCAAGAATAGTACTGTTTGATACAGAGCTTTGGACTGAAGAGATGAATATTAACATAATAACCATCTTGCATCACCTGCTGAATTTCATCTAATTTGGCTAGTGATGTGTACTCCCTAGGGAGGAGTTGTCTGCTCTGCTTACCTTATCCCTAAACATTTGATTAGAGAGAATTGCACCATATCAGTTACAAACACATGCGTCCACATGACTCCTTGTAATCCAAAATAGCTTGACACCATGCAGTGAAAATTAAGACTGGAAAATAGGGCAAAGTGTGGAGTCTTGGAAATAATTGTGTCATTGAAAGGTAACTTTACTCTGGATCACACCTGGAACTCATCGGTCTATGTAAGCACTTTGCTGTGAACTTGGTGAAGAAGTACTGAAGCACTTCTGAGTATGCCTCAGTTTATGAAAGTAGTTTTATGTAGTTAAGGTACTGAACCATGCTATATCAGGACACAAGTTTTGGGATGACCCAGAGATGTGCATGAACAGGCATGAGATTGAGATAGATGAATTGAAAACATACTACTATGTGCTACATTTTATGGGTTTTATAGCTGTAAGGCACATCTATCAGGTGAATTAGTATTCCTTGGAACGGCCAGATGATTCCCCTGGAGAATCTGGTTTTTCAAAGTTAGCAGCATAGCATGTTTTCATCTCCCTATCTATGGAAGAATGACTGTGGTCAGTGGTGTGGCTGTACAGAAACAGCTGAACCATCTGGGGCAAAGGCCTGGCTGACTCATCTGGAAAACAGGGCTTTTTAGCAAGTCAGTTCAAGGCATGAGGATAGACTCTTAGGTATTTCCTAAAATTATGCATTTCCTATTCAAAGAAACATTTCTTTGACTTGGCCCTCAGTAGTAAAAGTATATAAAACAGCAGAAAGAAAAGTTAAAAGAAGAAACAACTTAAAATGTGAATGATCTATATGTGATAAATACCAGTGGCAACGCTTGCTGCACTTCTAGGGTGCTCTGTGGTGATCTGTTTAAGGATAATTATATAAAAAAAGAAAAATATGTGTGTTTTATTTATAAAGGAGGATTAACCTATTTCAGTCCTGGGCTATTTTGAGGCAGACAATGTGAGTAGTAAGTATCAGCTGAAACAGTGCTTGCTTACACTTGTAGCTAGTCAACTTGAATTTAAAAGTTCTTCACACCCAAGTGATAGAATAGTACTGTTACAGGAAAAACGTTATCTCTAACATTAACTGAATCTTCATTGTTTTAACTCTGAAACTCTCAGGTATTTATATTTTCCTTTCATTTTGGTTCTGTGGAATGTTTGTCTAAGAAAAAGCAGTGGTTGGTCTGTAACAGGAAAATTTCTGTGCCTTTATTTCCTTTCTAAACTACCTTGCAACTCCCACAAATCTTCCAACAAAAGGAGCCTGGAGTGTGTTGCTTTGTTAGTATGGTATCTTATCTTAAATCTCCTCTGGTAGCTACTGACAAATGGTAGTAACACTTCTAGCAATTTGCTGTTTGGTAGTTCAAAGCAATATAGTGAATACAGGGTCTGTTGTGGGCTGGGTATTGTACAGTTTGTTGCATGAGGCTGTGGGAAGTGTTGAGATACAGCTGGTGCTGCTGTTCCTCTTACCAGCAAAGTAAGATTGTCCTTCCCCATTCCTTTTGATTTTTCACAACTAAACAGAAGCCTTATTTCCATTGTCTCCTACTGCTATTGTATCTTATGTTGATACCTGTACCATAACCACAATCAATGAGCTCATCTGGTGCTGCTGTTGTAAAATATTCAAGTCTTAATAAGCATTAGTTTTGGTTTACCCTAGGAACACACCTGAAGTTAGAAGTATAGAAACCTTGATAAACTGTGGTGCTTTCAGTATTAATCACTACATGGTGCGGTCACCAATGCAATCACAGAATGGCGCATCCGTGTTGTTACAGTAGCTCGTCTTCAGTGCCTCAACCTTGTGTCCTTCTAACCAATTTCTGATTAATGCTAGTCCTTATTTGTACTGTACGTCACTATTAGCATCAGTTATTCAAGGAAATCCCCTCGCACTGTATCTTGGCTGTCAAAACTAGAAAGGCAATTAGGGTTTCTTCCTGTTATCTGTACATGGTTGCTGGAACTGTACTTTCTCATGATGACTTTCCACATGCAATACCCTTTTTCCCTACTACCTTGTTGGACATTTTTGTCTTCTATCGAAGACCTGGATTTTTTTGATTCAGTTCCACTATCTGGTTTTCACCAATCCTTGTATTTTTCCTCTCTCTTTCAGAGGATAAAGTATGGACAACTGTGTACCATGATCTGCCAATGCAGACTTCTGTGGGAGTACAGTTATCTGTGCTGCAGCTCAACTACAGTGCAACGATGGACCAGATTTCTGCCATTACCAGTAGTGCTGAATACTGTGAGCAGTTCATCTCTTATTCTTGCAAGATGTCCCGGTTGCTGAATACACCAGGTAGGCTGAGAATGGAGGATCAATTAAAAATGGTATTAAAGAACTTTGACTGAACAGTTTATCAGGTATTGCTGTTAGACCAGTCCATTAAGTGAACATATTTCTTTGTTCTCCTTCACTGAATTTCACAAAGAGGTAAATAGTTGAAAATACTTTCTTAGGAAATGTTGCCTGTTTGCTTACTACTAAAATGAGTTTTGTTGCACCATAAATCTGTGTGATCTTGTCTCAGATCTGTTGCTTCGCATAGCAGGAAGCATTTGGTAAGCAGGGTAGCTTTGAAAGTTTAATCAATAGAGGCATTGAAAAATTGCTTTGAACTTCATCCTGGTTTTCTGGTTGCCAGTTTTCATATGCTGTGGTCAGCAAGAGCACTGGTTGAATGAACATTGGATTTTTCCCACAAATATCTCTGAAAAAATTTTTTAACACAATATTTTGCATAATCAGGTGCTTTACACATTGCAGAGATTGACATGGTCAGTGATGCAGTTGTGTGAGAAATCTGATACATGATTACTTACAAGTAGATATATTATATGTCTCTCCTTTCACTGTGTAGCTTTACTGGAAGAAAACAGTCCTAGTACTGCTCGCTGTATGTGCCTCCTCAACAAGTCTTACCTGTAACTGTTGAAGACATGAGTATTAGTTGCTCCAGAATCAGTAAAAGAACACATAAAGAAGAAATTTGGGTTTAGAAACTCTTTTAATATGCACCTATATTTATGCTGTAATTGAGTATGATAGCATTTGACATTGGACTTAATGAAGACAGGGTTGTAAGTGGGAATATATTCTATATGAATACATTTTTTGTGATTGTGAAATGAGTTCATTGTGATAAAAGAAATCAAATACACTTCAGATGAAACTAATGGCTGGATGCTTACAGAGTTATGCTTTAAGCTGTTTCCCCTGATGAATTTATTTTGCTGTATTTTCTTATGGTGCTGTAGATAAGGATTCATTTGAAATGCACATGCATCTTATCGTTATTTCCATAAGCATTCTGTTAGTTAATAGATACTGTAATACTTGTTACTCCTCTCCCTTTTCCCTGCTGTTTTTGAACTATTCCTAATGCATGGTTTGTCTCTGTTGCTATTATTTTGCTTAATTTAGCATAGCACAGAGACACTGCAAAGTGGAAAATTATTTCTTCTTTCTTGGGCCTTAACGTATAGATAGGATCCTGAATCATGTTATAACTAGAAGCGTTGTGATTAGAATCTGCTGATGGATACAAGCTCCCTGCTTGCATATCTTTCAGAAAAGTAGTCTATGGCTTTATCTTTGGACAGGTATTCAGAGGGCGAATTTCCTTGGGGATGGAGCTGGAGATAATGTGCATAGAAAGCTCATTGGTTAGATGTGGTGTTAGATTCTCCTTCTTTAAATGTGTCAGACTGTCATCAGAAAGCCAAAATTAGAGAGGATAGCTTGGTGGGAAGAAAGCAAGCAAGCACAAAACCACACATCTCTACTGGAGTCTCACCAAAGTCAGTAAAACTAGAGGTACACTGGAAATTCCTGGGGAAGGAATTTTCAAGCAGGGAGCCTGCAGCTGTCTCACAGTCTTTATATCAATTAATTACATACTGAGGACATCTCTGTTCAGTTCCTGACTGATACAGTTTCCTCTGTGACTTTATTTAGTTTGTATTTTTAATGTTTCTTTCCAATTCACTCAACGTGAGTCTGATGATTTTTCATTGTCTATATTGTCTAATTAGATGGATTTTTTAGAACAGGAATTCCTGTGCAAATATGCAG
Organism: Agapornis roseicollis; assembly: GCA_002631895.1. Taxonomy (NCBI): domain Eukaryota; kingdom Metazoa; phylum Chordata; class Aves; order Psittaciformes; family Psittacidae; genus Agapornis; species Agapornis roseicollis. The sequence goes on from NDXB01005027.1 coordinate 19,142, forward strand.
TTGATTAGCATGACAGAGGCTTCATCTTGGCAGTCCAAGTAACTATTACTGTTAATAAATGAATGAAATGCTAAACCCATGAATTATAATTGCAACTTAATAATAGCATACACGTAAATGGAATTTTGGGTCAGGGTGGGAGGATAACCAAACAAAACTCAACACCAGACTTTTTGTTCTGTTTTGCTCTTTTACCTTTACATTTCTCATATCCTCGTCTTGTTTCATTGGAAACTTTCATTTTAGAGAAGCTAATTATATGTTTAGTACTGAGGATATGCAGAAAGCTAGCTGTTTTCTGAATTCTTGATGCCCATACACTTTCCATTTGGCATTGGAAGTAACAGGACATTTTCCTCATTTGCAGACAGGAACTTGAGGTAGAAGAAAGTTCTTTTGTGTTCACTTATTAGCAAGAGGGAAAGAGGCAATGAAGGATAGAGAACTGGTTTGCTTTTATGGGAAGAAGCTTCCCTTCTTTGCTGTAAGAAACAAAATGATATAAAGAACAGTAATACAATATACTCCTACAATGCAGGATGTTAGTGACTAAAATTATGTATCTTCATCCAGGATTGTCATTAGACTTCCTAATAACGCTTGCTTGTGACTTCCTCAGTATGAAATTCTCCATGGGCCACTGATCTCAGCCTCTGCAATGGGGAGGGAACAGCACACTGGTTCTGCCATTCTTCCCTTCACCCTGGGAACTGAAGCCCTGAAGGGAGGTAGGCTGCTGTGTTCACAATATCTGTGAGTCTATCATTTCCCTGAGCTGTAGGAGCTGTCGCAAATAATCAGAATGTGGGAGCTGAAAGCATAGATACAAAGAGCAGAATAAGATCTCTTGGTGTTGTGTTCCAATTTTTATTCCTATTCACTGTGCCTGCAGGCAGTGTATGAAAAGCATAAAGCAGAGTTACTGCAGTGCATGAGGTAGTGTTTCATGCCTGTTTGTCTTTGGAGGAAGTGAGACAGCAGCATCATGAATTCAGGAGTTTAACAGGTGAAACAGAAAACTTCATTTGCTGTTTACTTGGTTACAGTAAAGCAATTGTAATACCAGTAGTAAATAAGATCTATGGGTAGACTGAGATAAAAACAAAAATAGCAATATGGTATTTTTCCTAAGGATCCATCCAAATCAGAACTTACTATATTAATTTTCACATCACTAGGCAATAACTGATCTAGAGTGCCAGTTACAGGGATAATTCCTGCTTAAGAAGAGTTTTCTGAAAGAGCCTGAGAGAGGGATGGGATTTCTTCAGTCATACAGTGATAAATGGAAGCTGCTCCAAAACTCACTTGGGCTTCAGCATTCCATTCTCAATATTCTTTCGGAAAATATACCTTAAGCTTTCATGTATCTTGTCCAGCCTCAAAGAAACTTACTGATTGATCCCTTCTTCTTTGTCAGTGTTCCAGAAAAACTGATCTCAATTTCTAGTGGTTTTTTTCAAGCAGAAGGGTAGCAGGAACAAAGTCCTTGCTCCCTTCTGGTGTACATGTTTATGTCCTAGAAGTGGAAATCAGCAGCTTTCAGAGATTCCTTTTTTCCTTAGTCATCGTCATGTTGCCATAGAGGTGAAGCAGACATAAATTTGTAGGTTAAATGTTTCTCATGAAATACATAGCAACCCTCACCCTAGCTAATTGTTAGGTAAATAAATGGTTAGTTAAGTGGTCTTTTTTTCCACTTGATGGTTAATACATACTTCTCTCATGTCTTGGTTTCACACTGCACCTTTGCTTCTCTCTAAACTATTCCTTTGAGATTTTTTGATTCTGTGGTCACTGAATCTCCTAGTTTCACTTCATCATTCTTTTAGCTGGTGAACTTGTTTCTCTAATTTTCCAAGTCGCCTTTGCTGTTGTGTAGGAATTAGACTTAATCCAGTAGTACTAAATGTAGAAGACTGCATGTTGCTTTGTTAGTAATAATAGCATCTGATAAGAGCTTTGTGAACATTAAAAATCCTCTAAAGAAAGTGTAACTGCAGTGTAGTGAGTCCTGGTTTCCTTGCTATGACTTTTTAAGTAAAAGTGGTGCATTTGAGTTTAAAGTTTGCAGTTATAGCAGAGAATGATCCAAACCAGTTGTTTCTTATACCCACTCAGTGACTGTGCTCTGTTTATTATGGGAAAAGATTCACTGTCTTTATTTCTTAAAAAGAAACTAGAAGTAATCAATAATTGCCTCTTCTGTTTGTACAGAACCCTGATTTATGAGCTGTTTAAAACCATTCATGGTGTTGTGGTTTAAACACAGCCACACAGCTCGATCACTCATTCAACCCCCTCCCTTTCTTGCCCTCGCCTCCTTCCTCCCCGCTCCTGGAGGGATGGGGGGAGGAGAACTGAAGGGATGCAACTCCCACGGGTTGAGATAAAAACAATCCAGTCACTAAGGTATAACACAAATCACTATTGCTATCACCAGTAATAATAAGGACAAGGAAAACAAGGGAAGAGTGTACGATACCACCTGCCGAAAACGAGCCCGACCGGGAAGTTCCCTCTCCTTCCGGGTAACTCCCAGTTACCTCCCAGGCATGATGTGCTATGGTATGGAATACCTCCTTGGTCAGTTTGGGTCCTGTCCTTCCTTCCTCCTGGCCCCCCTCCTCCCCAGCAGAGCATGAGGCTCACAAAGTCCTTGGTCAGGGCAAACATCACTCAGCAACAACCAAAAACATCGGCCTTATCAGCCTTGTTNTCCCCAGCAGGAGGCTCACAAAGTCCTTGGTCAGGGCAAACATCACTCAGCAACAACCAAAAACATCGGCCTTATCAGCCTTGTTCCCGGGTTAAGTCAAAACACCAGCTACTAAGGAGAAGAGAAACTGACTGCAACTGCTGAACCCAGAACACATGGTTATTGTTTTCACAGAAACACTCACAGACATTGTTTCTCCATGAACTGAGGTTGTTCTGGGGAAAAGTCATCTTTCTTGATAAATGACCAAAACAGATTAGTTTGCTAATATCTCAGACAGAATGGATCTAGATTGATATATCATTGCATGTCTTGACAAGAATTTAACTTTCACCTGCATCCTAATTGCATTCACATTACCCTGAGTATTTTTTTCTTATTCAGCTAGGCAGTAAAAATATTCAGTATTTCTTGTTTCAGTCCCATTCCCAAGGTGAATGCATGTCATCAACTGCAGTATGAAGAATCAAACTAAACATACGCAATTGAGAGGAGATGGCCCTTTCCAGTGCATAAACCAAAAGGATTGTAAGGCAGAAATCCATTCCCTAATGTGCTTCAATATCACTTGGCTATTTCTTCATTGCCCTGCATTGCCTTATAAGAAGACAAGTGTTCAGCTTTTACCTAAACATTGCTCGCCATGTTTTTGCTGATGAGATGGTACCATTTCAGTTCCTGATGTTGTGGCATTTGCCTATTATCTAAAGGTTGTAGTTAGGCTTTCCTAAATTCTAACCTGAACTTTCCCAGCTGACAGTCTGGTACATTGAACTCTATCTTCTGTATTAGGTTTTACATTTGGAAAGCCTTTCTGCTTCCCAGGAGCCACTTTAAAAAGCCCTTAGCTAATGTTTGGAGTTGGGAAGTGCTATAACTGCCTTGTAAGCGCTGTTTTTTGTTGCTAGTCATGCCATCAGATCCCACCCCCTGTATCACACTTTTTTCATAGTGAGTTTATCAGAGAAACCCCTGGAACACAGCAGAATGCATATGAACTTGAGAATGGATATGGTATGATCACTAACATGTGACTATTTGAGATATGAACCCCAAAATACATATTATTCCAGGAGTATGTTTGCATATGGTTTACTGCACTTTTTTATGCATGATGTTATTTATCAAATCAGTGTATTGAAATGTTTTTTCTGAGTTTTCTCTGAAACCAAGTACCTGAAATAGTTTCCCCTTTTCACGTGGTGAATAATTCTGCATTAATTTCCCCTACTTTTCTCCATTTTCATTATAGCATACCCCATATTTTCCATGAGTTGCCTTCAGTGATTTCATGCTTTACCCAGATGCGTTTGTGGATGTTAAAACAATGTCACACAGACCAGCTAACATAACCTGAGTGTGTATAAGGACAGAGCTTTACTAAGGGTTAAAGGGATTAGGCAGGAAGAGCAAAATATTTTAAAATCAGGTTCATGTAAAATCATTGCCATTATAATCTGGGGAAGGAGAGTGCATTATCCCTTTGAGCTTTTATGCCTGTACGTGCTTGTGGCATAAGCCATATGTACCTACAGATTTCTTTGTGGAAATCTTATATACATGTATGTATTTATAAAGAAGGAGTTGGCCTCCAGATACTGATCACTTCTTCTTTAGAAGAGATTACTCAACAAGTTCCTGTTCAATGTATCTTTTGAAATAATTGCTATGATTTGCTCAATGTGAGAAGATGAAAAAACTAGTGAATGTCTGATTTTCTGTAAGATAGGCATATTGTAATGAAGAACAGCATAGAGACAGTAGCTTCTATTTCAAGGAGTTTGTGTTGCCAGCAAAAATGATGCATGATCGCTTCATTAGATTCTTGGAACAGGGAGTAGGAAAGAGATTTCTCTTGATTAATAGGAATAGGAAAAAAATACCAACTATCAAATTTTCTGGAAAATGGTGTTACTGACCATGTAAGGGGTTAGAACTAGATGATCTTAAGGCCTTTTCTAACCCTAACTGTTCTATCCTGTGAGTCTATGAAAAATGGATCTGCAGATTGGAAAAATAAAAGTATGCCTTTCATATGTAATGGTGGAAATTAAATTTCAAATCTGGGTGTTCATTGACCAGTCATGCGGAGAGAGCTGCTGAAAAGATGCAAAGGTTTAAATGCAGTCCAGCATTTCAGAAGCAGCAGCTAAGGATTTGGCATCAGTTACCAACTTAGCTGCTCAACTCCGAGTTTCAGAAAGTGGTAGCTGGTTAGTGCATGCTGCAGTCTCAGTTACTTGAGAAAAGAGCCATTATTTTGCTTTCCACTGGAAGCCTACCCCAATACAGCTTTGCAAAAATAGCTGGACTGTTTTGGTAGTCAGCAAACGTATGCTCCACAGCTAATAGTGAGGTTTAACCCAGCTTTATTGAGGTCATGGGGATAAGTTCAAGACATATTTAGTATCTGTCAAGCTATTTTTAAAATGACATGCCTAGCAAAGCACTTGCGTAGATGAATAATACATAATGAATCTGCTGTACCAAGCTAAAATTGTATCCAGAAAAATATTTGTATCTTGCAACAGGCTATACTATTACATGGAATGTTGTCTCCCATCACATTCAGAATTAGTAATCTGCCTCCTGCTAACATTAGTCCACCTCAGAAGTTCTTTTTACCTGTTTTTTCTTTCCCCTTTACTCATTCTTCTTTGATGTTTTATTGTGTCTTTACCTCTGATATTTGTAACATATTCTGATTTCATACACACTTTAAAAAAGGTGGCTAGTATTTACAGTGGTGTTAGTCTCGAATGACACAGGAATATCAGATCAAAGCTGCTTTTATTTCTAATCATCTGTCCCCGGTGGCATGGACTGCATTTTCATTGTACTTTTGCAAAGCAGTGTGTCAAGAAGCAGGAATGTTTGGAAGAGATACTGAACCAATTTCGATTTTAGAAAATCTGAAGTTGCAAGGAGACTAGAAAAAATGTCAGACGTATGAGATAATTTATCTGTCATACTGCTCTGCACCAATATGCTGGTTCCTCACCCACAGACATAGAAGTGTCTTAAAATCTCCACATGTTGAGTAGTTGGAAGTAATGAGAGTTTTTTGTTTTGTTTAGATTGGGGAGTTGTTTCTGTTTGCTTAAAGATTTCTGTGCAAGGTGTGTTTAAATGTAGCGATCCTGAGGAACTGAGAGAATTGCTGGCCACAACTTCATGATCAATGCAGATCATTTACCGTGCTAAGCAGAGAGCAAGCTTCATTTCACTGAAGCAAAAACATCCTGACTGTTGGCTATAATTGGTACTGCACCTTGATTTGTGGCCTGCTGGCCAAGTCTGTTCAAGGACAAGAATCTGTAACACCAGCAAACATGAACACAGCAAACTTTGTGAACACAGCAAAACCAAAGAAAGATAATGAGTGGTAACTGAAAGTCTGCTAAAGGCCAAATTAAGTCTTTCCTCCGATAAGGTTTTACCCACAGAACTTCTAAGATGGATCTTAGTTGGATCTTGGTTCATTACTAAAGTGGAGCAAGTGAATATACGCATATATATCAATGAGAGGTGCATAGGTAATGGATCTGTGTTTGCATGCAGCATTCTAGTGTCAGTGTCTACTTTGGAGTTACAGGCAGGTTTTGTGCTGTACAGAAACACCTGGACAAAAGAAAGATAATCCAGTTACCTATTATGTCAGATCACTCAGCATCCTCTGTGGCCTGTTAGTGACTTGAGTTGTATATGGATTCCAGTAAACACACGAAAAATAGTAAGCGATTCCAACGTTCATAGCATTACTGTTGTCAAGATTCATTTTTATTCAAAGTAATGCAACTAATGCTTAGAGAAAAAAATTGAACTGTTTTTTGAATGTAATGCTAATTTCAATAATCCTTTTATTATGTATCTGTTAATCAGAAACTCACTATCTGTATTTTAAGAGCAGCACACACACACACACACCAGTAAAATTCCATTCAATTCAGTCTATTACAGGTTTCTTTTTCCCTGTCTCCCAAACTTTGTAGTCCTTGCTTGGAGTTATGACTGAGGAATGATAATAGAATAGCTCCTCTTCTTTGTCAAAGACTGAAAAATAGCAATGCTTTCCTGCTGACAAACTCATGAATAAATAAGCTGAGCATATTTAAACCAATGTAAAATAATTTCTCTCCTACTTCAGGATATTCTTTGAGGTTTCTTTCAGTTTAATTGTAGTGCAACAATAATAGCAGCAATGTGGGCCTTGCTGAAGTCCTATTTCCTGTATTAAGACTGCTTATTAATGGCATTTCACAAAAGTAGAGTTGTGAGCATCTTTTTAGCTCTGTATTTCACCAGTAAAAACAGTGGCATCAAGTTGTCATTTTTTTTATGTTCGTAAGTCTCCCCACTCTCTCAGACATTTTAAGGTGTGCTTCGATTCATCAAGTATTTTGGTTTCAGTAAGAAAGAACACTTTTCAAACTCCAGATGCATGGTGCTAGGTTTGATTGGTTTGGGAACTAAGGGAGAGTAATGCTGAGTATCCAGCTCGGGGCAGGAACATTTGCATTGCTCTGCAGAGCTTTGATCTCCAAATACAGCCTGGGTATGTATGCTCTGAGTAACCTGTGACCACCCTATTTTGCTGCATGTCTGGATACCCTTCCAAGTTAAATGGATGGACATGGGTAGATAGGGAGTTATACAATAGATTCTCCAATGGAAAATGGAGAAAGGACAGAGGGGCAAAGCACTCCAGAAAGTGCACTGAGGACTCCTGGGACTTGTATGCCCTGGGATCAGAACTGTGGGGAACGCTGGGAGCCCTTAGCTCTGTTCAACACTGCTGGATGGTGATACAAACCCTCTCTAAAGCCATAGAAGACATCCTTGTGTTTTGTAACAGGACTAACTGAAAGTAAATGGCATACATGGTTGAGCACATCCTGTCTTTCATCTGCAAATGGCTTAGAATGGAAACAAAGGCATAATTCTTGTAGGAAGAATGTATTTCATGTTGCAGAAGCTTTTAGTAAATCATTCACACTCCTGCAAGCTAAAGGAGTAGCATGTTTGCAAGTCACAGAACATCTTGAAAGTGTATTCCTGGTATAATAATTCATCCAAGACAGTAAGCAGTAGCTTGCCTAGGTCTGTATCAAAGGGTAAAATCTGTAATTAATAAGAAATAAGTTTCTTTGAAGTTGAAGGTAAGTTACAGCATGGTACCTTTTCTGTTCCTCTCTGGCTCTTAAATAATCCACTTAGAGGGATTATTTATTATTTAAAGAGGAATTTAAGGAATGGTAATGATTGGGATTACTGTCATCCTGGAAAAAGCGGGGCTCTCTTCTACTGTGTATTATCTAATATAAAAATAATGTGAGAGAAGTATGTCAAAACTGGTGTCACCACTGATTGTCAGAGGGGTATGTGAGGCCTGCACATATGCAGGGCTGCAGTAACATCCCACACTTGGCCAGAGTCTGTGATGAAGAGGTTTACAATAAATGCTGCACAGGAACTTTATGATGTTCTTCCCATATTACTGACTAAACTTGTCATTTTGGTGGTTTTACTGTATTTTAATGAAAATGAAATATTATTGCTCTCTAATAAAAAGCCTAACCTACAAAAGACTGGTATCAAATTTAAATACAAATTATGATCCCTGGATTTTCAACAGCACAAGTTCTTGTTTGTTTCTAGTGATTGAGTTTTACTGGGATATAGATTTTTATGCAAATAAGCCGGTTTAACATTTAGGGGAAATGCTCTGGTTTTGTGTGATGTTCTTTGTATGCATTAAAACTTAGCATTTATTTCATGCTTTTCCTGGTATATATTGCTACTATGTTTTATTCATATGTTTTACTATCAATAAGATTTTCAAACCGATCAAAATTCTTCTTCTGTTTCCTATACATAATTTATTAGTAACACTTGCTGAAATATTTCTAAGAGTTATTTATTCCCCAAAATAGGTAATAAAGGTGATCAGGAGAATTCACAATAGACACTGGAAATTTTCAACTATTTGAGCTTTTAAATAGTAACTTTATAAAGAAAAGATGCAAATTAAAAAATACACTTTTTAATACATAGTGTCAATACTAAAAAAATCCCCAACTGTTTTAATTAATTTTTATCTTTTTAATTTTTCTGCCTTTTTTTCTCTTTATTCTCTTTTTTAGTCCATCCTTTTGTGTGTTTTGCTTACTTCTTTACTGTGAGGGTGTTGAGGCACTGGAACAGTAACCAGAGAAGTGGTAAATGCTCTGTCTCTAGCAGTGTTCAAGGCCAGGTTGGACAGAGCCTTGGGTAACATGGTCTAGCGTGAGGCATCCCTGCCCATGGCAGGGGGTTGGAACTAGATGGTCTTAAGGTTCTTTCCAGCCCACACCATTCTCTGATTCTATGATTCTTTCTTCCTCTCTTTCTTGTTTTCTAACTGACTAGTACTTATGAACACTTCTGGGAGACTTATTACTTGCACTGATCTTTTTAAGCTGCGAAATTTTGTTTTGAGATGCTGCTTCTCTCTGTTTACATCATTCTTCATATTGTTTTCAGAGTTATCAAAAGAAGGTGGGCAAGGGTTTGAAGAGCAGTAAGAGAAGATCAGAGCTTAGCAGGTGGAGATAAAGAAATGATAGATAGCAGTGCTATGGAGAGCTGATAAAATTCAAAAGCTGCTTGGGAAGAGGGTAATCTAGTGCATTTTTAGGAGTTGATGGAGAATCTAAATCACACTGTATATAGTAGCTGAAAGGCTTATGGTAGCAAACTAAAATATACCAAAGAGCTCACTGTTGAGCTTAATTACTTGGCTCTCAGATTGGAGTTGTTTTAATTGAAACTAATATGCTAATAATAGGTAGGTGTTAGGAAATTAAGGTGCTATGGAAGGATTCTAGAAAGCATGGAGGCAGTGCAGGATGATGAAAATGTGAAATATTGGAAACTGATGAGTAGCTTTATGCTGCTGGAAAATTTGGAAGGTACTTGTGAGTTCGAAGTTGTATGAAGTCACATCTAGTGTAACTTCTTTGAAATAAGAATAATGAAAAGTTTATTTGCAACATAAGTTGCTTTCAGGTTTTGTTTAATTTTGATGGGATTTGCTAATTTTTAAAAATGAAGCCTTTTGAAAATGCATAGCAAGCTGTAGGTCAGAAAGGAAACAAAATGGCTTTGAATGTCTGAAGATGTCTTGGGCTGTGAGGGGAAAAGAAGATGCGCTGTTGCTTTCATTCAGTGGAACTTTAAAAGTAAGTGCTTTACAGTTTCCTAGAAAACACCATATGAATTTTACAATACAGTAAACTCATATTTGCTCTGGTCAGCATCAAAGTGCACACTGGCACATGCCACTTTTAGGAATATGTCCTAATCAAAAGTGGTTTTGAAATTGAATTAGCCCCTTAAACAGTTACTGAACTCCTGGGTTCTGCTTTGGGATGTACTAAAAAATCTCTTTGCATACTCCTGGAGGTTGGTACTTTTTTTGCTCTTGGGTGTGAAATTATCGCAATAAAATAGAGCAAGCAAATTTCAAGAGGTGATTTTGCTAGAGAATTCAACCAAGGGCAGCTGTTCACTTTAAGTATTAACTCTATTTTAAATGCACGTGCCAATTTAATTCATAATCTTTGACTGAAGAAGATAAGGTTTGTAATACAATTGGTTTTACTATAGGAAGTCTCAAAAGCATTGGAGTGCTGAGTTTGTCATCCAGGTCTGACCACTTTAGTTCCCACCCAATACAGTGGTGCCCCCAAATGCCTTTTTTTACTGTGCAGCTGTTCAGCTATCAAAATAAACTGAATTGATGGTCTCAGCCTGCTTCCTACTGGGCATATGCTACATTTAATACAGTCATCATCATTGCCATCACCTTTCATGGCTGTTTAGCTAAAGCTACCAATGAGCCAACCCACTAGTCTCCTACAATGACAGATGATACAGTAGTGTGAGAGCTATTTATTTTTGCTTGGCTGAATGTTGGGAGTAAGGATGAAGAGAACAAATGCTTGAAAAAATGTGGTTTTAAAAAGTCAACTTGTGGAGGCCAGTTTATTTTATGTTCTGCATTTTACAGCGATTGACTATTAATGAACAACTGAGTTATTGAATTGCAAAATATAAACCAATACAATTTGGTTTTTATGCCACATTTCAGAAGAAAACTGTTTTCTGTAGGGAACACAGGCACCCTCATCCTCTGGTCACCCAAAAGTGGTGCTGTCAGTTGATAACAGCATGCTTTTGACATGAACGAACAAAATACAATCTTGCTCATTTTCCAATTAATTAACTGTCTTTTCATCATCTCTAATGGAAATTTGGCTTTCAAGGGTCAGGGACTAAATTTTGCTCTTGGCTTGTTATTAAACTTTGGGGATGGAAGTGGTTTCATATCCTAGTATATGTAATGACAAGGATGAGAGGAAACCTGTTATTTTACTTGCACTTATATTTGATGATGTTATAAAAATATTTCTATAAACAGGAGATAACATTTTCTAATCTGGTCAGTGCATTAAGTGCATGATAGTCCGAATTATTCTTTCCCATGTACTGGCACTTCAATATTTGTATTAGAGTCTGTCCTTCCAATTTATTTTATGGTAATGTTTTAGTCTGTTGTTTGAATTTGATGCTGGAACAGAGCCACAGGTCAGCATATCTTGGCTGGAAAATGTTTCTGGAATAGCATTAAGTATGGCAATTTACATCAGGAATGACTGTATGCATGGCTAATTTCTCAATTCCTGTCAGCTGTAAACAAGAACTGATACTAGGAAGGTTGCAATTTACATTAATGATAGTGCCAGAAGCACTGGTACAATGTTCTTTATATGGGTTCATGCAAATGGTTGATTTCTACTGATGTGTGCATTAACATAGAGCCCATCCTCAGGCAATTTATGGAAAATGGCTAGATAAGAAATACTGAATGAAGCAGTGATCAGTGAGCAATATCATAGCCTCAGATCAGTACATGTTTCCAGAACGTCTTCATCATTGATTTGCTGTACAATAAAAAGTCATGATGCACAGGCTGGTGCTTGGAGAGATGCAGTGTAAGATCATGTTGTCTAATACTTTTCCATAAGCACTGTGAATTTGGGGATTTCTTTTCTTTTTTTTTTAACATTCATTCATACAAAGATCAATTAAGGAATTGATCCAATTATTTAAAAGACATGCTGGGGAATAGCAAATATTCATGGAATTGTAGATTCACAGAAGGGTTGGAAGGGATCTCTGGAGGTTATCTGGTCTGCCCCCCCCTGCTCAAGTAGGGCCATCTAGAGCTGGTTGCCCAGGACCATTTCCACATGATCTTTTGGGAAGTCTCCAAAGTGGGAGACTCCATAGCCTCTCTGGACAACCTGTTCCAGTGCTCAGTCTCCCTCCCAGTAAAATGGTGTTTCCTTATGTTCAGTGGCAACCTGTTGTGTTTCAGTGTGTGCCCGTTGCCTCTGGTCCTGATACTGAGCACCACTGAAAAGATCCTGGCTCCATCTTCTTTACACACCTCAGGTATTTATACCTGAAGGTATTTAAATACATTTAAATGTATACCTAAAATGACCAAAGGTATATTCCATGCCATATAACTGTGTATATATAAAAAATGGGGTAGAGGAGGAAAGAATGAGGTTTGACTTCCAAGTTAGCAGTTGCTTGGAGAGTAATTGACCTGATGAGGCAATAATGATTCTTCGGGTTTTTTCCCCTTCATTTACTAAGCTGAGCTTTATTTTGACCCATGTGATTTTTCACTCTTACTCTTCTTATTCTCTCCCCTGGTCCATCACAAGGAGTGAGTTAGCACATGTGTGGGTGCTTAGGGGCTGGCAAAGTCAACCCCCCAGGCTTTGACTCTTAGAATTTGAAATCAGTGCAGCATGAGGAGATGCAAAATCATTGGATATTTCAGTGCAATTAAAGTGCTGAGGTTTTTTTAAACAGCAGCTAACTGACATGGGGAAATATGTGGTCTTTATTTGTCAAGAAAGTGTTTGCCCATAGAAGACTAATTTGTCTGATTGTTGTATTCAGGCAGACACTGAATAACTGGAGATAAATTTGGTCAAAACCAAATCCGTAGTTGAAGAACATATATGGCACAACAGCCACAATTGCAGCAAATTAGTCAGGAAAATATTAGCAATGATTATTCAACCCTATAACCTTACCAAAAATGATATTCTCAATTATTTTTTTATATTTAATAACTTCTAATGCCTTCATTATAAATTCTGAACAAAAAAATCGCTTCAGATGTACTATCCACTTCAATTAAATCCATGCTGTAGAACATCAGTTCTTCTGTGGTCATAATTAGAGGCTGCGTTTCCTTTTCCCATATGGGCAATTTGGTCAGGAGAACTATGTTAAATCAATTCTAAATCAAATTTTCCAAAGAATTTACATTTTGGTTACTATACTATGGACCCATTTTAGCTATGCAGTTTTTCAGTATTCTTGTTTTTAGCAATGAGCTTTGGTATTGCAAAGACTAAGCCAGGAGGAGGTGATAATTGTAGTGTGTGGCATGATTTCAGCATGTGGGGCTCAGGCAAATGAGTAGGTGGTGCCCTGTGGTAGTGATGGAAGGGAGTAGACCTTCCCTCTCAGCTCGGCTCATCCCTTGACCACTACTGGAATCATTGCAGAACAGGCCACATGGAGGAGATGAGGCGTATGGTGGAGACTTGGCCAGGCTTCAACCTCTAACAAAGGATGCTTGATCACCTCCTACCTGTTTAGCTTCTACAGCATAGGTATGCATTCAGCTGAAGCAGTGTGCCACTGTGATGGCAAAACTTGATATGTATGTGAATGAATAATGCTGCATGTGTAGGCATCAGATACACAAAGAGGAGTTAGATTAGGGCTCTGGAGAGTTTGTTGCCAATCTTGAGGCAGGTATTTTTCTCTTTTTTGCATGAATTCAAGAATTCACTGACTTATTACGTTGGTTCCCAGATCAGTGTTTTTGTAGCTTTTCCAGTTAGATGTGTTACGATAATGCTGTGCTACTTTTTGTTCTTTTCTTCCTAAATAAGTTATATTGCAAAATAGAGTTTCTTATTACTCTGTTCTGTTGGTCATGGGAATAGAAAATCTAAGTGCAGAATTCTGTGAAAATACCCAAATTTCATTTTTTTAATTACTTTATCCCTTGCTTTCTTTGAAAAGACTGAAGGTCTCTACATACTGATTGCAAAACCAGTATCGTTATCTTTATGTAATATCTGCAGTTGATATCACTCAGAAGACTCTTTAAGTTTATGGTAGTACTCTATGCTAATATGGGGGGAGGGAGTACTGTGAAAATATAAGGCATCAGAGTTACTCGGTGTAGCCTTGACCTGCTTTTTAGTACAAAGAGATGTTCTTACAATATAATCTGCTGTTGTTGTCCTAGAAATACTTAATTAAATCTAAGAAGTGTACAAATCTTCTAGTAAATAAATTAGGAACTGTTTAATGCATGAGCTAATAACTTGCATAGCTTTTAGTCTTTTTTTGGGATGCTCTCAAGGATAAATCAAAAAAAAAAACCAAATAAAACTCAAAACACCCTTTCTAATTTGCAAAGCAGTAGAACTGGGATTTAAGCTGAAAGCAAGATTGGTAGTGTCATGAAAGAGCATTCTTCAAATAAAACATTAAAAACAATAAAATAATTGGAAATATGGAGAGAGAAAAAATCTGGGGATGTTATCAGTTCTATTCTCGGAGCACAGCCTGGCAAGGAAAAGAGATGCCCCAACAGTACAGTCTTTCATTACTGTGTTTTGTTCATATTTAAATGATCCATTCCTACTGGGTGACTCTTCTAATTAGTATTGTAATTGCATTCTGCCTTAATTTTTGTTGACTTAATTTGTCCTTGTTGTTTTCCTTGCTTTTCGCACCCCACCAGTTTTTCTCATCTCAAAAGTGTGTATCCCTTAAATACCCAGGGACAATTATATGGTCTTATATTTGTCCTGAGAAGAGGCAAGAAGAGAGTAAGCACTCACAACTGTCTTAGCCTAGGAGCAGGTAGAAGTGTGGACAAGAGAGTTTAATGAAACACATCAGATTGAAACTAGGGGGGCACTGAAGCATTATGCAGATGTTAGAGAAATACAAAAACCAAGTAAATTAATATGTGGAACTCCTATGGAACAACCTCTCCAGTATATTTTCAGCTCAGTATCTTGAGTTATTTTAACTTTGCAATTGTATTTTCAGGGCAGCACAAGGAATACTTGAGCACATCATACATAAAACATACTGATTATTTTGCCGTTTTGATTCATAGCCCAAGCTTAACTCATCCATGGTAGTGACATTAAGGTGAGAAGCTATATTAAAATAAGGCAGAAGGAAAACTAGAGATGATTGATGAAGATGAGTAGAACAACTCCTAACTAGGGGGTTCTAGTACGAACAAATGACTTGAGGTTTGCATAATTTCTTCTGTGCGTAGACTGCTTCTGCTAAGTAATACCAATGATTGATTACTAATGGGAGATTTTGATTCAAATGATTGGAGGTTAAATGGTTGCTTCGTGAACATCTGTTGAGTGAGAAAAGAAGAAACTCTTAAGGCAATTGTTATTTTTAATTCTTTCCTTACTGCTGCTCTTGGTGACTGACTTCTCCTGGCTTGACTGCTGCTGCTTCTATTACTACTGTATTGCCGTTATTACTTTAATTCTTTTGCTTCTACCACAATTTGCAAAATCTGCCCTTGCCTCTAATGTAATTATATAAGTTTGCCTTCAGGTTGCTCTCTTCTACTTAGAAGCTGTAACAAACAAAACCTGAAGGGAGTGTTTCAACATCAGGAGATTCATAACAAGGAGAGATTTTTGCTACCAGAATTATGATGTTTGAGTTCTTCCAACACTAGCACTCATCTACTTATTTTCCTTTCTTCACATGAATACTAGCATTGTAGTACCTACTTACCTGTCTCTTTGAAAATCTATAGTGAAGCTAAAACCATGATGATCTGGGAAAAAAAAATGCCATAGGAAGATTTTATGCTTTCTAAAGCACCCTCGGGGCTGACCACCACTACTGCACTTAGACAGAAAGAGTGAACAGGCAAACAGGATGCTCCCTGCAGATGCTAGCCGTAACCAGTCTGATCCGGGAAATTCCCCTCCACTGAGCAAAATCTGGACTAACCTTCCAGCTGATGAGAAGTTGTTGATGATAGTAGAGAGCGTGCGTATTTCAGTAGGGAAGTTTTCCAAGGATCTCAGGAAGTGGGTGAAACAGAAAACATACTGTGCTTTGTAAGAAGCAATTCATCACTTTCTTACTGTGCAAATGATTGGAACTTTGTCATTTTTATATATAGTTAGGATCACAAATTTCTCTCTACAAGACAATCCTTGTGCTGCCTTTCTTATACATGTTATGTTGATGACTAGTCCCATGTACAATTTTGCTGATTTTTTTAATACTTCTTTTTAGCTTGACAGCTGAACCTAAATATCAAGAAAAAAATTGCTTAGACCATCAGAGATATTTCTGTGTTGGTGTTTTTCTTTACAATATGTCAATCAAACTTAGAATGGTATACTTCAGGTTTGGATTGCTGGAATAAGAAAGCCCATAACATGAAAGAAATGGAAGAGAATGTTTGACAAAAGGAGGTGAATAGTTCCAGTGTGGTTGGAACTAAGATGATCTGTGAAGTCCCTTTCAACCCAAACCATTCTATTATTCTTTAATAGTAACTGGGTCATCCACCAAAGTTACAGGGTCCATCATGTCCAAGGTTCATACATTGCTGAAAGGTGCTTTAAAGAGGTTGCAATGAATTTTTCTTAATGTTTTATGTTTGAATGTGTAAGTATCCACTGAGACAGAGTTTTGTCTCCCATGTAGGTCCTCACTAAGCTGTGAGGTATTGTGGAAAAGCTGGTTACAAAATGACAGGTAAATAAAAAAGATGAAGAAAGACCTCTTTTCTCACATTGTTGCCTTATAGTAGAGGAAGGCTTCTGGAAAGAGAAATCCAACTAAGAATTGTCATTTCAAGTCAAGGCTGAGTGTGATGAACTCATCAAAACCTCCTCTTAAAGATTCTCCAGTTTGTATAACATTTTGCATTAAATCATTGCAGAGGTGAAAAAGACTTTTATGACAGCTAATATGGACATCTGGAGGTGGGAGAGATAGGATCCAGACCACTCCTTAATGAGCACCATCAGGAACAGGCATCTTTAGCCAGATACAGTTCCAAATGGGCTGTGTCATTCCTCAGTCCATTTCTGCATACTCTAGCAATATCCTGATATTCATCCCAAGTGGCACCTCCCTGTATCTCTCCTGCTTGTGTATGAATTCCTCACAAGTGCTTTAAAGCACAAACCCTTCTGTGACTTCATGAAACGTGCCACAGCTCTCACCACCTATGGTTATTCAGTGGACTTATGGAGTAGTTTCAGGTGGCCATGTTATGTCTTGAAGTGTTCCTTGAAAACAGCCCACATAAGTCAAAGTAGGTATCTACTGTGGTACCTTAACTAGTACCAAATTCTTCTGAGATAATAGGAAGCGTTGCACAGTGGAATAACTTTGCAAGGAGGGACTTCATCTTGAGTATGCCTTTGCTGTAGAATAAAATGTTCCATCTAAATGGGATGTTGATGCTATTCTTTCTTTGACTTCTGTTTATAATTTTTCAATTGGTTATCTTTTGGTAATGTTTTGCGTTAATGGCTCGCTGTACATGAACAAATGTATTGGTAGCTCATTTACCTGTTTTTGTCAGACATACATTTCTGAAATACTATCTCGGATTAGTTGGACTTTGGAGCTAATGAGTGGGATGGAGACTTCTGGTTGCATGATACACAGTGCTGTCAAGTTACTTTGGACTTAATTGTCAAAAGATGATTGAGAGCTGTAGCTTGAGTGCACAAAATGGGCCCATGAAACTGCGTTGCTGAAGAAATGGCCTTAACCTTGTAGATCTCAGTTGCACATGTACAAAATGTACTGATATTTATCTGCAAATAGACCAGAGATGGTTTTTCTATTTGGATATTTGCTGCACAATAAAAAAAAAATATTAGCAGTGTCGAAGGTGATTTTCTTCATCTAGCAGCATCCTTTGTTACTTTGGCATTGATGTATGAGTAGTGGATTATGATGGTGCTACATTCCTGCTTGCTGTGTGCTGTCTCTAACCAACGATAAATAGATTTAATAACTGTACTTTTTATAAAAAGTGCTTCAAAATCAATTATATCTTCATGGGTAGTTCAATCCCCATCACTCTACCTTCCAGCTGGCTAATATTTAAAACAAATACCTATCACTCTATGAGTGGGATACAGCGGGGTTGTGTGATAGAGCAGTGTTTGCATGTCAAAACACAAGCAAATTCTCAGTAACATAGCCTATATAATTATGGATTTGATATTTATGAAGAACTTGTGGGACTTTGGCATTTAGCATGAAAGCCTATAATAATGATAGATAGCAATATAAAGGTGGTACAGCTGAACCTGTTCAGAAACATGAACAGTGTTGGGTTTTTTTTATTCCTGTATTTTTTATGAATTTAAAAACCTGTTTGGAGGCTGCATGTGGTCCAAATCTCTTTGATAAATGCACTGTCACTTTGCTTTAGGCATTTTAAAAACATTTACTCGGGCATATTGATTGTCATTAGGGCTATACATCATCAAGGATGTGGAAACATTATTCAATTCCTAATAAGATTAAATGTTTGTCTCAGCTGTGTGAAGCAATACACATAGCTATAGAGTTTTTGGGATTTAGATGAGTATTGCTAGCAGTGTTAACTCCTTAAAGGACTAGGCTATGCATTGATAGAAGACAGTGTCTCTGTGTGAGGTGGGTAATTATGCTGCATGTGGTGTGATGGAGGAGCCCAGTGGTGGGTGTGTTGCCCAAAGAGATTAGGTTTAGCCTGTCACCATATGCAGCTGAATTTGTTCAGATGAGCCAGCTAGAGCATTGAAAGAAAACCAAAGTAGTGCTCAGGGTTCACTCTGTTGTTTAGGCAGTGAAGACAGTGCTTCATTAATTTTCATTCGTCTCCTTCAAAGCAAAGATGTGAAGCTGTGCCAAGGTAGTTCTGAGAGCGTTTCACCCTTTTAGGCTCATCACAAACAGATATTTAATGATCTTTATGAAAGTAAAGTTTGACATAGTGTCCTGTTTCCAGTATAAGCCAAGTGAATCATTATTTCTATTTTCTTCAGAAGTTTTTATTGCTTTTGTGTACTAAAAGCTACATAATTCTCTACATCTAGAAGCACCTGGTTTTGGTGAAGGGAGACAAAAAAAAAAAGCCTTATCTACATAGAACATTTGAATGTATTACTAACATGAGTAGATGAAGTTCATAATAGTTAAAACATGGCAGAAGTAGCCCACCCCCTCCCCATCTTAATCTTACATAAATCAGGGAATAAAATTAGATATCAAATCCAGAGGAGGAACCAAAGTGTGGAAAGGGGATTTGATTACTTATGCTTGTTGATGAGCGGAAACACCTCTTTAAAGTAGTTATGTATTAGTAGATGAAGCCAACAACATTTGCATACCAATCAGGAATCCTTACACTGTTTAGTTTCTCCTTTGAGAGTGTATTTTGTTTGGTGGCTTAAAGGAAATTACAGTTTAAATAAGGATCATGATTTCATTTGCAATCTGTTACTGTAATTTGTCTGTGGAATTGTTAAAATCTTTCATGTAAGAAAAGATTGGTTTCTCTTGTATCTTCCTTTTTTCTGTGGTTTAAAGGATGGCTTATATCCTATCTAGGGGTTTGAATGTGTAATGATTAAAGAATAAATGCAGGAATTGTATGATGGGGATTTCCACTTTCAACCCTGCCATTGATTCACGGTATGTTGTCAGGTACCGATCATGTTTCTTTATTTCTTTTTCTCCATTGGCAAGACTGGGAATGCTGAGACTTAGACCCCCTAGAAATATATTTGGTATCTGCTACAAAGAAAAGTCATGCAAGTGTTGGGTTTTAATTTAAAAGATGTAATTCCAGTGTGCTTTCTGTTTATTGTGTTTGTGTTTGCCTTCATTACAGATCAAGCAAGATATTTCTAGCTGACTGAGGCTAGATTCTCTGTCTGTTGTTGCTTTCTCAAGGGAATCTCTCTTTTTCCTTGTATGTTAGCAGATATGCCACATTTCTTAAAGTTCTTTTCCAGCCTAGTTGATTCTATGATTCTGTAATTCTGTGATTTCTGTCCAGCATCCAGCTTACAGGAAAGTGCCCTGCAGCACCTGGGGCCATCCTGCCTCGCCTCCCTTCTTGTTCCTAGGCTATGATACCGTCAAGGTGCAGGGCAATCCTTTCTTTCAGACTCCTCTGTCCCTTCTTATCAGGGAAGTATTATGTGAAGTGCATCTGAACAGCATGAATAAAAACTATCAGCAGTCGTACTACCTGGAGGAAAAATTACAATTTGCTACATTGTTTTGCAGCATATCACAGACCTCATCTGCAGTTATGCATAAATATCCCACTGTGATATAGAAATACATGATCACTTTTTACCACTCTTTACCATTTCTTAACTCTAGTGTTAGCAATCACTATAGATGCGAGGTACAGACCACAGGAGACCACTGTGGTGTTTGATGTAGCAGCTTCCATGCTGTAGTGTTCCATGCAGATAGCCAGCCATGTGTAAGGGATTTGAATGTTGCTAAACTTACTGTTATAAATGTGCAGGAAAAGTATTTCATGTGTCCTTTCAGACCTGAGCAGCTGAACTCCTGGGTGGTACATACTGGAGTTTTAGGGTTTTTCCACCCTCTTCCATTGTCATAGATGTCAGAGGTAGCTCATTTGTTGATGAGGAAGTATGTACACAAGGCTGGGGAAGCAAACAAGGGGGTATTTGGACAGAAGTGTCATCTTTATTCAATATACTTTTCAGCTAAGCCAAAGGGGAAAGTGAAAAATAGTCATGAAGGAGGATTTGGCTGACTTCAGGCAGTTAAATAGAAATGGTTTCTCCTTAATTCTTGCATGTGAGTTATAGTTTGCATTTAAGTTTTAATATTTTGAAGTGTAAAAGTATATTCAGGAAAATGGGCTAATAAGATCTCTGTAAACAGCCATATGTTGCAATTTTTATTCAATTTAAAAGGCGATTGGAATGACAAAGATGTTATTACTTGCAAGAAAAAAAAGAATAAATGTCCACCTATGCAGTTTATACATTTTTTCCTTCTTTTAAAATACCTTCAATTGCAGTTCTTCCATCATTAGTTCTGAAAAATAGAAAACAGAAATTGCCCACAAGGTAATCCAGTATTTTGTCTTATGAAGTGTTGAATCCTGCATAAATGCCTACCTAGAGCCAGGTTTTATTATTCTTATCTGTATCTGGAAGTGCAAATGATCCTTGGCAGGAATACTCAAGGACTGTTGCAAGCAGTGCCTGCTCACTTCTGTTAGTGCTAGAGCTTGCATACAGTGAGCAGTCCCTGGGGCAGCAGTTTTGTACCAAACTGCTCTCAGTTTGCACTTCAACCTTTGTCAACAGAGCCTTATGTACTGGTGTGCACTCATGGTAGGGATATAGCACTTCCTCTGGAAGGGAAACTTGCACTCACTGAGGTTGAAAGGCAGAAGAAATGGTGCCTGATCTGACACGTGACTTCTCACACATTGAACATGACCTTTTCATCCCTCCACGAAAAAATACATTGCATGTATTTGGCTGTGTTGTGTGTCCAGGAGGCATTACCTGAACTAAGTGTATACATGCCCACAGGGAACAACTAGCAGTATGAAATGATGTGCCCCATGCCAGTTTTTACAGCGTGGGAAAGCAGTGAAGGTTCACACTTTAAATCTGAAGACTGTATGCAAGAGAGTAGCTGAATTTCTGAAGCTGCAAGCCATGTGCTCTTTGTTTGAAAATTAAAATGAGGTTTAGCATCAGGAGACTAGTACAGGTGAGCCTACATCTACAGAGATGACTCCAGCAGCTGGCTCAATGCATTTCATCCAGATCACAGAATGGTGCTATATCTCTGTAGTAACCTTGAACTTTACTATTGTCTTTAAAGTTCATAGAATATTATTTCAAAATCCAACTACCAGTAGCTATAACTACTCCATAAAATACAAAGAGAAGCATAAAAGTGACACATTTGCCTTGTCATTCATTATTTTATGAGATAGCCATTTTGAGTGAGCACACCATAAAGATTTACTTACAAGACTGTTATGATCTGATATGTCAAAATATTTTCTATTATAAAGGAAATGAAAAAGGGTTGTTAAAAAAATGGCTTTTACCATTTTGACCTAGAAGAAAATTCAAAAATAGTTGCAGGCAGGGCTTCTAATTTTTAGGGACACCACTTTACAGTGCTTTTAAGTCAAAGGAGGGTTAGAACAATGAGTAAGCCACAAATGAATTCATAGAAAACTCAAGATTCTTCCTCTCTTCCTTGGTGTCTGGAATTTGTCAGTTTTATATTATCTATATGATACCATCTTGTAAAAACCTGTTAATTATTCTATTTGTTCCCTTAATGAATAGGAGAATTTTGTAAACACAAGATAGATGGAATCAGTTAGAAATAGATACTACTCTTTGAGTATGGCTGTGGAGAAGCAGATCCCCTTAAAGTGTACAAGCTGTGAAAAGAATAACATGCCTCAGTGTTTAGCGTATGGCTTCACCCACCAAAAGATGTGTGGTGGAAGTTTCCTGGTAATTAAATGGGTGTTCATTCTTTGCTTCCGCTTATAGTCTAAAGCCTAGAAAATGTATTTTTAGATAAGGTGAACACTGAATATTGCTTTTTTAATCATTGGAATGTATTTTTTATAATGGAAATCGTGCATGTGTATATACATCTCATAAGTGCATATCTACAGAGATATATCCACTATGACTGTTAAAGGCTTGGTCTTCTGCACATTGTTTTTTGGCATAATTTCAGCAGCAAGGACTGCAAAGCTGCAGTAGGTATGCATTTGCCTGTTCAGTCTCTCACTGTTTCTCTTAAGTTTGCTGTGGGATACTTTCTGTGGTTGGCCAGGATCAGTGAGGCTTTGGAGCATACAGAATTGGGGAAGGGGCTTGACTTACTACTGATTGTCCACGTGTTCTGTCCGTATGGATGCTTCTAGTGTTCAGTTACCATACTCACCTAAGATGGAAGTTATTCAGTACCCTTGTATTCCACAGCTTAATGTGATATCCCATTTCACTTGTCCTAAATTATTCCTGTTCTTGAGACTGGAATAGCTAAGTATTTCCTTCTCACCGATATAGCAATTCTTCTGGCATGTTTACCTCCCCATCTATCTGTTTGACTTTTCATCAGCCTTTGGGAGACTGATTAGACAGAAATGTGTGGCTGCAC
The DNA here is from genome assembly GCA_002631895.1 of Agapornis roseicollis. Lineage (NCBI taxonomy): Eukaryota > Metazoa > Chordata > Aves > Psittaciformes > Psittacidae > Agapornis > Agapornis roseicollis. The sequence goes on from NDXB01005027.1 coordinate 42,231, forward strand.
ATACTGGCTTTCTTGTTCAGCATTGTCATGCATTCATTTGTGTGGTCTTGATCAGTGACTGTATATGAATCAAGGGATTTCACAAATTAGCACCTTTCATAAAACATTCAGTGTGCTGTGGAAAGGAAATTACATTGAAAAGAGAGGCATTCCAATACATTCCAACATTTCCTGGCTTAGGTGCAGAACCTGAAAATCCAGGGATGCTCACTTTATGCTCTTTCCTTTCTAAAGCTAAGTGCTTGGGGTTCTTTTAGTCCATTGTAGTCCGTGTTGAAATAAGAGCACTAATTTTTCTTCTATTTTTTCTTTTAATCTTTTAATTAGATACTATCAAATTAATACTAATATTTTCTCATCTTTAATAACCATTTTGTGCCAGCATATAATTTTGAAACCTTTAATCCACTGTGGGGGATACGGGCTTGGGCTATTAGTATAGGTTTTATTACCAAGTTGCAGCAGTTAATCAAGTCTAAAGTGCATGTTACTACTGCAGAAGTTGTAATTAGAATCATATGGTAATTTATTTGTAAGGCATTTCTGGAGGCCATTTAGTCAAGCTCACAACTAGGGAATGTCTACTTACAGCTGGCTTGCTAATATGGGCTCTGTCCTTTTCACTATTTCATGGAACCCCATGGACAGCAAAGCAAGAGCAGTCCTACATTTGCTGCTGCTAAAATGCTTCTCTGATCACAGAATCCCAGACTGGTTTGACTTGGAAGGCACCTTAAATCTCATCCAGTTCCAGCCCCCTGCCATGGGCAAGGACACCTTCCACTAGACCAGGTTGCCCCAAGCCCCATCTAACCTGTCCTTCAACATTACCAAGGATGGGGCAGGCACAGCTTCTCTGGGCAACCTCTGCCAGCACATCACCACCCTTCCTGAGCCTTAGGATAGTAGACCATAACAGTGATAAGAGGCTTAAGATACTTGCATTTCGCATTTATCCTGTAGCAGAAACTGTATCTTGGACTCTGTCGTCTAGATAAGTGCTGTGTAGGACTCCAGTTTGGCCTGCGTGTGTTTGTAGGATTGAGCAGAGAGAAGGATTTGTTTAATCATCCTTTGAGAATAAGTCTGCAGTAGGTGGTTTGCATTTGCTGCAGCTTGAAATACCCAGATGAATCATAAGAGGAATTGAGATTTTGTTAACCTTTTGGTTTTTGGAGCTGAAGTTTTCAAGCAAACAAATTAAGTTTATAAGGTAGTGTATATGCCCATCAGCACAACTTGCAATTCAAAGTAAAAATATCTATATTTTATTTGTAGGTATTCATAATCAACACAATATTTTTCTTTTGATCTTTTGGTTTTATTGTGTTTTCAAGAGTAATGAATGAATGAGCTTTGGGGAACGACTTTGGCTTATGGTAAATGATGCAGGAAATGAAAAATCTCTATCCAATTCAAATAGCAAATACACTCAGGTCAGAAGAATTCCATCTGTACTCAGCTCTTTGCTTTTTGCTAGCCTAATAGATCGGCACATAATGTTTAACTCGGACATTACCAGGAAATCTTACAAAACCTAATGGATTCCAAGTGATGATCCACAAACCCCCAAGATATCCTCATCATTTCTCCTCACCTTGCAAAAATTGTCACTCCATTGCAAGGGAAAATCCTTCAAAAATCCACTGGGATCTTATCAAAATTGATTATATTTAGTATCCAAAATCTGTGTTTCCCCTTCTTCCTTCTTAGGTTTAATGATAAATCCAAATTAGGAATGTTTAACATAGTTTTTTGTTTTTTAAACTATTCTGCTATAGCCAAAGGGTGAATTTCAGCTTTGATTGGTGAATACCTGTGGTTTCCATTATAAATTTTGAACTACATTGAATTTATTTTCATTTTCTGTCCTTTCAAAAGTGGAAAGCTCTGAGTGAGCTCCTGAAATGTTTATGAAATGGAATGATGAAATGAAAAATGATCAGTATAATATCAAGTGAAGTCTGTGAGTTTGTATTCAGCTCAAACTTTAAGGTTCTGTTTTCTTCAAGGAAAATGGAAAGAATGGGAACTGATGCAGATTAAAAGTTAAGGAAAAGATAACAGGTATTTTCTGAAACCAAGCTAGATATTCTTTTTGTGACTTCAGTTAATAGAAGATCAGCATACATCTTTAGATATCAAGCTAGCCACTTTTTATAACGGATATAATTGCCTGAAGAAGCTGAGTAGCACAGACTTTGCCTTCTTTTCATTTGTCTGTCTTATGTTCAATTTAATGAGCACAGCATCCCTGTGCAGTTAAGATATTACATCAAATTAGGTATGATTGCACTTTAACTGCTTATACAATGTTATATTGCCTGTTTGTCACTGATGGATAGCTGTCAAAGGATTTAGTTGTGGATTACCTGCTGTGCTGGGGGCTGATGGGGTCCACCTGTCAGAGAAAGGGAAGAGCATCTTCAGTCATAGGCTTGCCAAGGTGATGAAGTGGACTTCAAACTGAGCTCCCAGGGGAGGGGAACCTCAATACATCCCATTCCTTCTGGTCTAATGTCAGTGCCAGCGAGAGATACCCAGGGCCTATAGAGGGATCACAGGTCAGCAGGGGAGCACCTAAAGAGCAACACAAAGGACTTCCAGCCACTCTAGCCAGTAAGTTGGCTTCATTGGGGGCCCAAATTAAATGTCTGTGCAAATGCATGTAGCATGGGGAATAAGTAAGAGGAGTTAACACATCTTACTGGCATCATGGTGACTTCGTGGGACATCTCCAATGAGTGGAGTATTGGAATGGAAAGTCACAGGCACTTTAGGAAGGACAGGCAAGGGAGGTGAGGAGGAGGTGTCATCCTCTATGTCAGCACCCATCTGGAGTGCACAGATCTCTGCCTATGCATGGATAAGGAGCTGATTGAGAGCTTATAGTCAAGAAGAAAGGGAGGGGCGGGGCAGGTGGCATTGTAGTGGGCTCTGTTACCAGACCAACCAGGAAAGATCAAGCAGATGAGGCCCTCTATAGGCAAAGAAGAGCAGCCTCACATTCATAAGCCCTGATCCTCATGGGGACTTCAACCACCCCGGTATCAGTTGGAGGGACAACACAGAAAGGTATAAGCATTCCAGAAGGACCCTTAAATGCACTGATGATAACTTTATTCCTAAGTGGGAGGGGAGCCAATGAAAAGAGGTATTACGATGGACCTTGTTACCCAGGATATGGAGAAGGCCATGATTCTCAGTGAGTTTTTTTTGTATCAGTCTTCATTAGCAAGTGCTCCGACCACACTGCCCTAGTCACAGAAGGCAAAGACACTGACTGGAAGAATGAAGTACCACCCACTGTAGGAAAAGATAATGTTAGAGCCCATCTAAGGTTTGTCTTCAACTTGCAGGTGTACAATTCCATGGGACCTGGTGAGATGCATCTGCAGGTCCTGAGGTGCCTAAATATTCCAACCTTAGTTGGAACTAAATGAGTTTTAACGTCCCTTCCAACTCCAAATATTCTGTGATTCCATGATTCATTGATTGCTACCTGAAGCCATTACACTGTGGGAAAATATTTATTCCAGTCTGATAGATTACTTTGTATCTCAGGTATAACTGGCAATTTTTTAAACTTCTGAATGAATTACATTTACTTTTGTCTTATTGCTTATTGCAGTTCTAAGCAGTAGACAAAAAAAGCACTCAGTCAGACTAAAATAGTATTAGAAAATAGCATTAGAAAATGCTGTTTTGATTTAATTCTGTGCTGTCCTGGCCATAGAAGACAATGCAGAGTAAGTAATAAGATAGACTGGAAGTTAGTCTGCACATACACTAGAAAAATACAGTTAATCGTATCTGCATGAAATCTAGCCAGTTGTAGTCAATATTCTGTATTATGCATAGATTAACGTTTGTACACTCGTTTTGTCAGGGCAGCCATAGATCACAAATTCCATTTGTTATCCATACTGATTTTTTTAATATCATTCAGACTAAAATTTAGTACTGTTTTAACCATTTGCATCTTTTCTGAATGGTTTTTATTTATCTGTGAATAACTGGGCCAGGCACATTTAACTTTTGGTGTCAAATCAACTTGTACTCTGAGATTTCTATTTTTTCAGGCATGTATGATGTAAAACACTGAACGTACGTATACACAGAAACAAATACTAGTTATGTACGAGTAATGTATTTTAAAAGAGAAAGGATAACACCGAGGAGAATATCTTAACTCAGAACTTGAAATCTCTCTCTTTACATACATCATGATAGGAAATCTACTTCTTAGAGCATCTTTTTCCAAAACACTGAAAAAAAGGACATTCTGATTTTAAGAACAGCAAGGATAGGGCTTTGAGCAACCTGGTCTGGTGGAAGGTCTTCCTGCCCATGGCAGCAGTTGGAACTGGATGAGCTTTAAGTTTCCTTCCATCTCAAACCAGTCTGTGAATCCATGACTCTCTGATGGAGGCAAAATTGCATGGCCAGCTAAAATGATGGCCTTTCCTATTAGGAGTAGGCTTTGTGATTTTAGCATTGTGCAAGTGATTCATTTTAGAATCTTAAAGACACTGCTGTATTTCCTTGGTCACTGTGGTCACTAAGTTGGGTTCTTAATGGAAGTAAGAGCTCTGTGTAATATACTAAAATTAAGATCTGGCTACAGAGAGAGTCTAGGAACTGTTGGTATATGTCACCATTCCTCTTTCTGTCCACCTTCCACTGTCAGCGTGAGATGACTAGCATCACCTCGAACTGATAAATGGGCACGCGCTGAAGAAGAATGGAAAGATTATTTCTACCCTGCACTGCCTAAAGCACTCTAAAATGCTTTTACCTTGTCCTTATGGAATGAGAATCTATAAGAATGACCCTAAAGAATGAAGTAATGTTATCAGTGCCATGGCAGTGGCCTAGGTCTTCCTCCCTAGGCATACTATGTGACTGTCCAAAGATACACAAAACATACAGAAACATATATATGTAGTTTGCAAGTGATATAACTTAATACACCTAAGTAAATTAGATGTTTATTAGTCTGCATTTATGCTTAAATAAGAGAAAGAAGGAATAAGAATATGACCATTAAAGTGTTAATGCAAAATATGGAATACAAAATACCATATTTACATAAGCAAATTGCAACTTGTATAATTTTGAAGTTGTGAATCATTACCCAGTGATCAGCAGTGACCTGTTACTAAAGCTAAAATTAGAAAGCACACCTGCCTAATACTTTGCTGAGCAGAGCTGTTATCATTCTGTGTTCAGCTGGGATCTAGAGGAAATGGAATAAAAGTCTTTTTCAATGTTATTCAAAATTCCACTGGTTTATTCCATTTAGTACTTGCTTTTTAGGACTTTTAATTAGCTGGTCTTCCCTATACAGTTAAATATACTGTGTACACTTCATAAAAGCTAAATAAAAGATGCAAATAAAAAAATCAAAAGCTTTATTTTATGTAATAAGTCTGTGTTCCAAAAGGAAAATTAACCTGTGGTGCTGTAGAACATAGTACCACTTAATAAAGGGGATATACATATACAGAGAGAGATAGATATAGATACCTACTTGGAAAGGCTTCATCATTTATTTTTGCTGAAGTCTTACTCCACAAAGCCATACTGGTTCTTGTGGCAGTTCTGCAGGGTGAAGGGAAGGCAGAATTGCTCTGTGCATATTTTTGTGTGCATAGGCACTCATAATCTCTATCCATGAGCTATTAAGAATTGTCTCTTACTAAGACTGATGGTTGTTAATGAAAGGAAAAAAAAAAAAAGCTGCATTTTAGAAGACTAAGATGCTGTTAATTTCTGTATACATATAAGATTAATAAACTACTAATTAGGATATGCAAATGAGAGGTTTATGAATTCCAGCACAAACCTTCACAAGTACCTTATACATAAATCACATTCAGTTAACGTATTTCTGTTATGTAATTGGTGATGAGCCAGTCCAATTAGGTCTGATTTACATGTGTATGGAGTTTTGTAATATAGTATTACGAACCTAATATGCAAGTAAGAAGAAACTAATTATAGCGTGTATTTGCTTTAGTGAGATGAAGGAAAATGGAAGTTGATCTTAAAAACTGCTGCTGCTGACTTGAGGTAGGGCTAATATGAGAAAATTGTAGAAATTTAAAGTTATTCTCATTAAATAATAGTCTGATCCAGCATCTGTCTCTTAAAACTCTGAAGTTATTGCATTGTACAGGATTTTAGATTTGTGAATTCTGGGGGCTAAATCCATCAGTAACAAACAATGCAAGGTAGAAATTTAGCCTTATACAGAGGAGTTGAAAAAAAAGGTAAAATCAAAATATTAAGTCCAGTGTTCAGGTGTCACTGATGGCAGAAGCCATGTGTTCAGGGACAGGCAGATGCAAAAGTGGAAAAAGGAGAGAAAAGGGAAGCGTAAGTTCCTGCAGGCAATCCTGGTGCCTTTTAGTTGCATTGGCAGTTCCATGCTCTGATTTTCTTCTAATGTAGATGTCCTCTGTCATAAGATTTCCATGTGTTTCTTTGCTGGGTAATACTTGAATATGATCTAGTGAGGAAATGTACATCTAAAGTGTACATAAACTTACGTAGGCAAAGTCACTACTATATGGAAAGGAGAAGTGAAAACCTTACCTTCTGATGTAAGTAATGTCATTCTGGAAGGCAGTCATAGACAAATCCTCAAGTTACTGTTTCCATCAACAAGGTATCTTATGTTCTCCTAAATGCAATGCGTGGAACTTTGTATTTCTGCCTTTGTATCAGGGTCTTTGTGGGTGGATTGTATTACAAGTTTCATTCCATGAGAGAAAATAGCATTTGGCAGCTGCTAGCACACAATGTTACCTGTACCTTTTAACCTGTGAACTGAGAAAATTAAACATTTATTAACTTGGTTTAACATGCTGTGCAAAAGGTTGAACTACAGGTCATATTGCTGGTGGTTACAAATGATAATATCAGGGAAGACACATTTTCAATCACCTCTTGTCACATAGTTTAGAGTGAGCACCATCTAACATGCTGGCTTGCCAGTAGTTGCATGTAAGCAGAAGAATTGGAGGATTGTGTGTGGTTTCTTCCTATTCATTTCTTCAAATTACCAGTGTTTTCACTCTTGAGTGTAAAAACAATGGCTATTTCCAAGTCAGATTCATGCAGAAATCTTCACTGCATCTAAATAGTTGGCATTATATTTGGCCACTTACATGGAACATTTCTTTGGAGATGCAACATAAAGGGCTTTTCTCATAACACTTTATGAATAAGGAATGCAAGGCTCTGTCAAATCCTTCCTGACTGCAAGGAGCAATAGTGCGGTTTTTGCTAGTACCAGCCATTTCTAAGTCAAGGATGATGTGATAGCACACCATCGTTCAAAAGGAATGAAGTACCACACTGACTAATTCAAAGGTTAGTCCTTTCTGAGATGAGAAGTTGGGAAGAGAAAGAGGACGTAAAATGCAAATTAAACTGGGTAAAGTTTTCCAAACAATTTGTAAGTTGGAATATTTTAGTATGACTGAAATTTATCAGGTTAAATCAAACTATTCTGCTTCAGTGAAAGCACTTTTTATAAGCATGTACTATTTGCAGTAAATCAAAACAATTGGTAGCTGTTATATCTGACACATATAACTATTCTGTTTATGTATCCACTATTATGGAGCCCTGTATCTCTAAATATCGAATTACTGAAGGAATAATAAGGTCATTTTATTATTTCAAGCAACCAACCTCTTCAAAGTATGTGACAGGAGCAAATTATGAACAAACTAGCTCTTTTCTGAAAGACTAACCAAGGTGGCCATCTTGTACTTGAAATAAAATTGGTGCTGCTGTTAACCCTGATTATGCTCATTTTGGTGTGACATGGAGACACGCTGTACCTACTAAAACATTGGAAAGCTTGCTCTTCATCCATTAAAAGGTTTAATCTTTACCTTGAAAGTCAGGGCAGAACGGAACTGATGTGCATGTTCAGCTGCTTGGTAAATGGATGCCATCAATTTAAAGTGTTTCTAATGTAAAAGAACAACAGCATTTGGTTTTCTCATAGTATCTACAATGGATATATATATATATATACATGTGATAGTCTTTCACAACTAAGCCTTACCTGGATGCATACATCACTTCTTTATTTTCAAAGCAAGGTACAACATTACTTGGTTCACAATGTTGACATGAAGTGAAAGGGTAAGGATTCTAATGTCTTTGATATACCTAGTACATGTCAGCCTCTGCTGTTGTAATTTCAGGTGTCTGTTCCCCATCCACACTGATGTGTTCTTTGAAGATACTCTGTGAAACAGATCTAGGAGGGAATACCCTGGGTCTGTTTGTCATCTGTTTTAACAGGAAGTTCTAAATTCAACACATCAGAATTCTCTTTGCATCTGTTTTGCCACCAGAATAAGGATAGCAGTTTTAAATGAGGTAGTTGCAAGCATATGTGCTTCCAATAGAGTTCTTATTCCTGCAGGCTATTTAAAGAAATCTTGTAGCTATTCAGGTTAGCGTGGAATCAGATTGAAGCTGAGCAGTGTTGACACTATTAAGATGCAGACAAACAGTTCTAAACAGCCAGGGGATGAAAATGCAGTCACATACTGGCTATATTAAACTCTGGTTTTCACATTCCCCAATTACCATTGACTAGTTAGGAAATCCAGAGAAAGTTTGATAGAGCTCCTTGTGTTATATGTAATTGTGATTAAAGTCAGAATTTCAGTGCTTAGAATACATGAAGAAATTGACCCATTGACATTTACGATTTGTAACTGAACAAAGACATAATCCCACAATCATCTTACCCCTCTGACAACATGTAGGAGATACAATGGAAAAGAAAGCTACAATAGCTGATATGGTTGAAGTGTTTATGATGTGTAGGGTTAACTGCCAAGGAGCTGGTAGTATTTTCTGTAATGAAGTGATTAATTTTACTCCTAAAGAAAGAGTATTTATTGCATTGTAGTCCTAAAGTTTGAAACTTTAACCTTTTGGTAGGCAAGTGAGAGGAACTGTGAACTGAAAAAGATGGTCCACTTGCTGTCGTAACGGTGTACAGATTTGGATGCTAAACTACTATTAATAGACATGAAAACAGCAAAGAAGAAATTATCTGCAATATTTTATGGTTTTTTTCATGCAGTTATACTTGATACTTCCCAGAACTCCTGTTATCATTTAGCATGTTTGTTTATCAGTATGGCAGATCTGCTGTTGTGTCTATTTTGTGCATCGTCTTCACAACAGCTCCCTATAACATAAACTCCAGGGTGCTGGGTGTAATGTTTTGGCACAAATGACTATTGTGTTGAGTATAGAAGAAAACTGAAGCTGTCTCCAGCATATTCTTAGGAGGAGTTTAATTAGGAAAGCACTCTTCTAAATCTTTTTTCTCCCTTCTGTAAGATGCCAGGAAAGGTCTTAATTGAACTTCAGTAGTTCTTCTTTTGGATTTGGTTCTTACATCTCTGTAGGGTTCTGTTCAAAGTAAAACATTTGTCCCAAGTGCATCCAAAGAATGCTAACAGTACCTACATATACTACTTCTGGTCTTCAAGGCACTTTGGGTGCCTTCTGCATGGTACTGCATTGGGCACATAGATCTCTCAATAACAGCAGAACATCTGTAAGTAAGTAAGTATAGCAGCACTTGTTTTCATGAAGAGCCAGTTTGGTGCATTAGGCATAGAAAAAAATTTCTGCCATGAGGGCAAAATGTAGGATATGTATTTCAAGGTCACTTTGCTCATTTATTAAAAAGATGATTTCTAAACCAAGTCCCAATATTCAGAAGTAACAACCTAAGAACACACATCCCCTGTGTTCTCTGCTCACATTCCTTTCTGTGTGGCACAATAGGGGTTTTCAGCTTTTATGAGCACTGCTAAATTAGTATGTAAGATCACAATCCTGCAGCCTTCATAAATGATTAAATTTGCATTTTAGAGTTTTTCAAATCAGGAGAATGGAAATACTTTTCCTCTATTGTTTTGGGATTGAGTTGTGGTGTTTGTTTTTTGGTTTTTGTTTGGTTGGTTGGTTGGGGTTTTTTTGCAGTTATCTCATTCTTACTGTGTATTTCAGTACAGGAGATTATCAATACCTTCTCCACACAGCTTCAGTGTCTCGGCTGGCTGGAGCTGGATCACTGATGCCAGTCTCCAAAGCACTAGTTCTTGAAATTCGTGAAGACCCAAGCTCAAATTTGAATGTTGACTTTTGTCTTTAATTGCTACTGTTACCTAATCATACATCTTCTCTAGTATTCACATTTCTAGCTCTTTCTTTTCTAATTACACCACTGCAGGTTATTAACATGCCTTGTTAGTGTTACAGTAATTACCTAGCACAATGGGGATCCTTTCCTGGAGATTCTAAGCACTACATAATGCAAATACTAATAGTATCAGCAGCCCAGGAGACTTAGATATATTCCAGAGAGAAGGTCCTACTCACTGAAGTGCATTTGGAGCTGAACATCTACTAAGTCTTCCTTAAGCTTCAGAAAAATGCATTTTGCTATGATCCAAATTGATTTGGAGAAAACTCCAGGAACAAACTTGCCAACAAAGTTTTCAAGCTGACAAGCAGGTATTCTTTATTGCGGTGCTGGGAGACACAGGGGATCGCTCCTCCTAACGTAAGTCCCTGTATTGCTACACAAGCCATCCTTATATAGTCCTTGGGCATACATACATATTCATGAGGCTACATATGGATTACATCACTTCCCAGAAAGCTCCCTGCATGCATACAGAATTGTGGTGCTGGTCTCTGAGGGTCCTTTACTTCCTCCAACAATCTTCATCACTCCTGACAGTCTTTGAAGCACACGCAGTAGATGCTCGCATCGATCTAATTGGTTCGTTAGCACCAGAGACATAATAATCCTCCTATTCTCCTACCTATCAGTTAGTTTAACTGTAGCCCATCCTGGACACCTGCAGTTCCCAGATACTCCTTCTCCCTATGTCCTGTTTTTCTGTCCTGTTTTCTCACACTTATTTTTGAACTAAGGTCATAAGGATCTAAAACTATGCCAACTACAATGGTTTATCTTATACAAGGATTTTCGTTATGTTCTCTAACTGCGCTCTATTATTTTTTTTATGTATCATGCACCTCGGTAATTTTCCATTGCTACTGTTACAAAGCCATCAAACATAACATTACTTAAAACTAATTCTAAAGGTTTTTATCTTCCATTTTGTGATTCTGTGCCCTCCTTGTTTCAAAAAAAAAAAAAAAAAAAAAAAAACCAAAGCTTTTTTATGTAAATACTTATTTTTTGTAAAAAATTAATTTTT
>NDXB01005028.1:0-11401 GCA_002631895.1 Agapornis roseicollis
GAATGAAAAGGTAAAACTCAAAGGGTCTGGTCTGGCTCTAGCCATGTTCAGCAGAAGGAGGACCGGATCCAGGCCACAAGTGAGCTGTAATTTCTTCATACCGATGCGGGATACAGATTTGCTTCAACAGTTTGATTTCTTACAAAAAGGCCACAATAATGTAAGCAGGAGAAAACAAGCCACTTTTCAGAAAGTCCCTTTCAGAAGTCTCTTTTCTTTTAGCTCTAGATCTGTCCAGATGTGGGAGTCAGAAAAGGACTACTTGGGATATTAAATACAGACCTGTGTTGTTAAAGACAACATGGCACTTCCAGAAAAATGAAAGGATAATGTTATGCCAGTGAGCTGGAAGGAAATCACATTTCTAATGCAAGAGAATGAGGGGAAAAGCTAAACAAAAGTGAATGCATGAGACCACAGCACTGGATCAGAGCCTTGCTCTTAAAACACCCAGGCTTTTGGTACATCTAAGAGGAGATAAGAGGCAGAACAACTAAGATCATGGTTCTTAACCCCACCAGGGAGCTGCACGCAACTTTGCAAAGAAAGCCCTCAGTGCAGTTCAGCCCTGGCCAGGGGAGGAAGAGGAGCTCCAGCAGGCACAGCCCTCTCATGGGGCAGAGGTGGCTCATGGAAGAGGCATGCAGCCCTGGCACTGGTGGGCCACCCAGCAGCCCTCTGGTTTCTCCAGCTGGAAAGCCAGAAGGCAGCTGCAGGAAAGCCTGTGCCCACTGTGAGGTCTTTCAGCAACCACAAGCATCTCTGGACAACTTAAAGGACACTTCTGGTTTTGCCGGCTGTGGTTAAATCCCACCTCTGACCTGCAAACTCAGGGAAGAAACTCTCAGGCATGGAAAAAATCCCAAAGAACTGCTTGAAAGAGAAGACCAATCCTGCAAACATTTGTCTTCTCCTGGAATAAAGGGTAGGGGGCATCTGTGAAAGGCATGGCTGGCAGTAAACTTGGTTTGGTTTACACAGGATAAAATGTAAGGGCACAGGGATGCCAAGGAAGGACCCTCCATACCCAACAGGAGGTTCAAACACACACAGAAAGGATGATTTTCAACATGGAGCAAAAGCAGGCCACAGCCTGGAGAGAGGATGTAACTACTCTCTGCTCCGGCAAATCCCAAGGAATAGACATCCATAGGGCTGGAATGGTTGTGGCAGCGTGGGAGTGCCCTGCACTGTCCCTCCTGGGGATGAGGAACTGTCCAGCAAAACAAAGCGTTTCCCAGCAGAGCTCAACGCAACCAGAGACACAGCAGCTGAGAAGGGGCCATGTCCTGCAGAGAGCCAAAAGCCAGCCTGAGGTGTCCGGTGGACTTCACCCTGCACATGTGCAGGAGTAAAGCTACACCCATGAGCACCCCAGTGCAGACCCCTCTGTGCAACTGATCCTCAGCTCTGCTTCCCCAGCAGTCCTCAGGTATGGGCATTGCTATAGCTCTCCCATGCTGCGTGCCTGAGCGGGACAGAAGGTGCTGATGGCACTGGAATGTCACCTTTAATGCCACCAGCCTCCGTGGGATTTTGTTCACCATCACCCCTGAAAGGCTGCCTACCCCTCAGTGCACAGAACTGCATAAGGATGGCTCCTTCCACCTGCAAGGAGACCAGGTAAATTTAGCAGTATATAATGTGACGCTACCACCTAATGATACTGAAAAGGTCTTCAAGTGGATGAATGGATGGATGGATAACAGTGAGAGCCCTCCAATTACAGAAACTGATTTTAATGAAAAGAAAAACATTTTTCCTAGGATTTAAACATCTGCAAGGCTATCATTTATGTATTATTTATCCCATCAAGCAAAGCAGCTTCCTGCAGAATGCTCATACCAGTGGCCCTGCAGGAGGGGAATCCCTGAGGATTGCCATTGGTTCCTCGTCAGTACTGCAGAAGGTAAAGCTCCAGCCACCACACTGACTTCACTAGTTCCTGCCCAGAGCCATGCCCCTGAGACAGAATACACGGATACAATTAAACTAAGGCTGCTGAAGAGTAAGGCGGCACTGGGAAAGGTTTGCCAACCCAAGAATGCCAAAGAAGAGTGTGATTTTTGGATGGTATTTTTACATCAACACCAGCCCTATTAACATTTCAAAGTGATTCTGAAGGTGTAGCTGACTCCACTTGGGAAAAGCAGTGGTTGAAAGACCCTTTTTTGGCCTCCATAGGCCCCATTCTGCCATTAGGGGAAAATCTGTCACACTAAACCCAGTTTCATCCCTTCCACTAACAACAATGGTTCATGTTCAGAAAGCTGTGTCTTTCTCTGGTAGTTTCAGATGCAGCCATATACTGCAAGCTGTAGGATTTGTTGCTAAATGACAGTGAAACCAATTTACAAGTAAAGCCATGTTTGTGGGATGTGCCCACAGCCTCCCTCTGCAACCAAACGGATGCCGGAAACAAAGATGTCCCATGAGGAGGAGCAGGAAAGGAGAACTCAGGTGCTGATGGTGTGTTACAAAACCATAGGAACAGATACACTGCCAAGCACCACCCCTCTACTCATCACCTCTGGGTGCAAAGAAACAAACCTCAGTACTTGTAGAGCTCAGCACAGACATCCCTGCCTTCAGCACCAGATGCTTAAAGAAACTCGCTGTGGCAGCACTAAGCCCAAAGGACCCTCCTGGAGGCCCAGGACAGACCCTGCACTCACGCCCTCCTCCTCTGGCCTCACTCCCCGCGGGTGGCTCAGCGCTGGGGGGACCTCCGCGGCCCAGCACAAGGCTTTGAGTGCCGAGAGGAGGAGATAAGGTGAGGGGGGCGTGGGGCAGAGAACAGGCTGGCTCTCGCTGAAGCCCTGTACGCGCCGGGGGCGACTCTGCTGCCGGGCTGGATTTCTGCAGCCATCCTGCAAGCCTTAGTCCCCAAATCCCCCAACACAGCCCACCCTGCCAGGGTGGCAAGTGCTCCCCTCAGCACCCATCACTCCAGGAGTGCCAGCACACCGGCAAAAGGACGCAGAAAGCACTTTCCTTAGTTATCCCATCTATTTCCTCCTCTTCTTTTCAAGCTTGCTATTGGCTTTGGTTGAGCTCGCACGACGCAGTCCAGCCTGCACGGCTTGGAGAGCGCGCTCCTGGAACAACCCTGCCAGATCTCCCCCACCTCCAAATGACATTTGGTTTCCAAACACTCCCACCGAACCGCAGGCTGCTGCCCCTCCACCAACTCCAGTAAAGCAACAGCTCTGAAACACCTACAGCAACTTTGCCGCTTTGACAATTTGCCACTTTCCGAACGGAAACCTAGAAGGAGAAAGCGCAGAGGAGCAGCGTAAAGAAATACCCGCGTGTCCTAGCAGCAGGGAAAGGGCCGTGGGTCGTGTCCCCCGCACCGAAGGGGTGCAGCCGGCTCCGCTCCGCCCGGGACCGGGATGCGCTCCGCGGCTGGGGCTCCGCGGCCGCGCTGCCTCCGCCGCTGCACTCACCGCGCCGCGCTGCTCCGCTCGGCTCCGCGGGGGAAGGGGCAAGCGGACCCCGGGAGGCAGAGGGAGGGGCCGGAAAGCCGCGGAGGGGCTGCCCGAGCGCGGGGTGTTTGTCTAACCGGACACCGGCGCCGCCGGCCCGCTCCGCTCCGCTCCCTGCGCCCGCAGCCCCGGCCGACGCGCAGCGGGGCCGGGAACGGGCAGACAGTGAGCGCGGCTGTTGGGCAGCGCTCACGGGAAGGAGGAGAAGCTGCGACCCGCTGCCCGGGGCTTGCCATTGGGAAGCAAACACCACCACGAAACAAAGGCGGAGGAGGGCGAAGGCCGAGCCCCGCGCCCGCCGTGGGGCAGAGCCGCCTCGCCTCCGGAGTCTGCCCAGGTTCACCCGTTCAGGCCACCAAAAGAGGCTTCAAAACTCTGCTCAGAAGCGCTTTTCGGTTTCTTTTCATCCCACCGCTGCTTACCGAGGTTTAAGCAGCCCCAAACTTACCGCGCTGCAAGCCACCATGGAAGCGTTTGGTGATTTCGATCCTAACCTTTAACTCGAGAGGGTCCAGTTGTCATATTTCTATGACAATAGAGACTGTTTAGAGACACCCATCCTGGTATAAATTAGAGACTAGTGACTGGGAAGAGCAAAATCACTGCAACACTATGTCATGGAGGAAACATCCCTCAGAGGGTCGTAAGAATAGCCGGGGTGCCTTCTCCCTCCAGGCAGCAGGACGTGCTTGCAGGCAGAGGGAGCCTGGCCCACCCGGCGTGGGGAGCTCTGGGACCTCACTTGGGACCCCTTATAGCCCGGCTGCAGGGCCAGCCCTGAACCTCTGCAGCAAGACCCTAGGGCAGGGAGCACAGGGAGACCCAGCTGGGCTGGTTTCACGCTGCAGAGCTCCTCCTCCTTCTTAGGCATTTAGTTACGGGAGGAAGGGACTGGCCAAACACCCCCTGTGTGTCCAGGCCCCATTGCTTGTCCTGCTCTGGCCAGGCCTGCATGAGAAGCACCAAAGCGTGGTGCTCAGTGCCCCACCAAGGCTGCCTATTTAGCCCTCAGCACAACAGCTCTTCACTGACTCTGCCCCGGCCCAGGCAACGTGAACACCAGCCTGGAGCAACCGGCTGGCTAAGGTAGCACAGCATCCATGGTCTGGCTGCTGGCTTTGCCTCTCCTTGCAATCACGGGGTGGAGCAGCATCTACTCCTGCAGTCAGAGATGGTGGCTCCCTGCAGTGCTGGGTCAGCTTCTCCTATCACTGCCGCTCTGGGGGAAAGCTCCTTGTCATGCCCTCCTCCTTCAGTACTCTCCTCTTTGTAGCAAACACAGCCAGTGGCAGGGAAAACGCAACATTATCAAAGGAAGTTTTGGGCTGCCCCTGGCTCTCAGCAGCTCCCATTCACAGGCAGGTCTGAAATCTGCACGGACACAATGTGCATCCAATTAGGGAGAAGTAGCAGTGGAAGAGCTTCCATTTCTGAACGCTGTGGTAGCCTGTGTCTGACACAGCCAAAGCTTGGGAAAGTGGGGCTGTTTTATTCTGTGATGTTGCAGCATGTGTGAGGAAAGGGGTTGCTGCCGATTGCTGCTGGACACCCTCAGGCCTTGACCAGCTTTACAAAATCATTGTGTAACTTTAGCCAGAGAGAAGAATGCTTTTTACAGCGAGGGGAAACAATCAACCCTCAAAAACTGACCCCACATCAGCTCACTTAAAACATTTTGCTTTGGCTTCAAGTGACACTGAAGAACTAATACACCTAGGATTTAATAAAGTGAGGCTAAATGGAAGTATCCATCATTCCTGAATGAAAGAAAACTGACAACGTTATCTGGGGCCTGTAAAGATAAAGCTGGTCATATGAACCCAAAGACACAAAGCAGCCATCAGCAGTGTGTGATTAGCACATACACACTGAGGGACTAGCTTTGGAAAGCAAAACTAGCTGTAGAAGTCTGACTTAAGGAGGGGAAGTGTTCTATTGGACTTGAATTCAGCCATTTTTTGCATCTCCAACACTCCTGAAACTGAGCTCTGCACTGGGCGCCAAACAGGAGAGGGTTAGCACTGCCTCCTTCCAAGAGACAGCCAGGAAACCAGAACATATAGAGAAGGCTCTGGACATGGTGTGGTTAATCCTAGAGAACTTGACCCATTTAGAATCAACTGGAGCTTTCCCAAATAAAAGCCCCAAAGAAGTGGAACCGAATCAGGGAAGGGAAGATGAGACTTTTTAGAATTCCAGACTTAACACAAAACAAGTCTTTAATGTTTTCCTAAGCAACCATTTCCTAATTGCAAGCCACTGGGAAGCACATCCCAGTGTCCTCTGCCCCTTTTTTCCCCTGCCACTGTCAATTGTAGGAACTCTTTTGTCACATCTCTTCCATGACCCTCTCTTCCAGATGGCTACAGCAGTCCCACTTTAAAGCAGTGCTACTCTGGTTGAATAACCACAGAGCAGAACAATTGTCAAGTGCAGGCAGGCTCCAACTGAAACATTTCCTCCCATGTCCTCATCCAGCCATAGTTTTTCAGACTTTGGGAAGATATCACACAGCAGCAGAAGACAATGCCTACGTGGCCAAAGTCAGGCTGGGCAGTGTGCCTTTGACTGCAGTGTACAGGTGAGAAGCATAAGACACGCACAGCTCACACAGGAAGAGCTTTTAGCAGATACTGCTGCTTTGAAACGCCAGAGTCTAACACATTTCAAATAGGACAAAGACAGCACAGTTCATAGACTAGCCCAGTCCAAGCACATCAGTTGCAAAGTAGGTCTACTCTGAACCCAGTGGAGGAAAGCTCATGCTGCTCTGGAGACTTCTGCTCACCAGGACTCACAAAGGTGTGCTGTGAACACCGCAGCTGAATTCTTAACAGTGTGAAGTTAGAGAAACAGCTTACAAGAGAAGGCTCCTGCAGGGCTGGATGAATGCAGCAGGAGAATTACCTACTTGGGCAGTTTAGGAGGAAAACAGCATCGAGCTTTCTTTATCATTAGAGAGGTTTTCAGCAGGTATGTGGCCAAATTCAATAGTCTGCTGTACCCATCCAGTGCCCTTGGAGGAAGTAAGGTCATACATGTGAAACAGAGCAAGGAGCAAGTGTGCCCAACAGCAACTTCAATGTTTCATTTAATTTAGTTACTGTACTAACAAACCAAGAGCACTTTTAAGCAGCATTTGATAAGGTGTTCTTTCAGATTCTGACATTTTACTGCAAGTGTCTGAGAAATGCACCCAAATGTAAGATCAAAGGGCTCTTCCAGACAAATAGCAGGAAGTTATCTCTGTCTTGGAACTCGACTTGAAGCTACTCCTTGTTCTCACACTCTTTCACCATTTCTTTTCCCATCACACAATGGAAAGAACGGCTCTCAAATCAGTACTCTGATGCCAGCGAATGTCACCTCGTTGATGAACTTTCAGACTGCAAAGGCTACTGAAACAAACCCTCTGCCAAAGAGAGCTCTTCCTTTACCCCACAGTTATAGAAATGGGTACTACATGCCCTCTTCCAGGCCTTGTTACCTTAGTTTTTGTCACACACAGTTCCCAAGAAACCCCAGCAGAGCACATCCAACACACTTTAGTTTGGACTGATTCCTGGTTATGCAGGAGTGGCTCAAACCCAACATCCACACAGATGTGCAGCAAGCAGGCTGAGTTGTATTTCCTCCCAGTGACCCCTGTTGCCATTTCCCATTTCCTCCTGGCTATCCCGGTTCCTCTCGCAGAATCTTCTGTACCCAAATGTTTTGTGAGGAAGCTGAGGGTGCAACTGAAACTAGTTCCTTTCTACTGCTTGCTTTCTGAAAGGGTTAAGCATTGACCTTGGAAGTTTTCAAA
This sequence comes from Agapornis roseicollis, assembly GCA_002631895.1. Taxonomy (NCBI): domain Eukaryota; kingdom Metazoa; phylum Chordata; class Aves; order Psittaciformes; family Psittacidae; genus Agapornis; species Agapornis roseicollis. The sequence goes on from NDXB01005028.1 coordinate 7,294, forward strand.
ACCAGATGAAGCTCTAGCTCTCCTTGTGATGGAGGACCCAACTAATGCGCACTGTTCAGATTTCCTGCAGCAAACAGCATGCAGGTTGTAAACTAGACACCATGCATATCCCAGATAAGAATAACTGGCTGCATCATGCAAAGCTACCCTCCAAGTAATGCTTCACATCATGATTCTGAAACACGCTCCTAATTTGGAAGGGGCAGCAGTATTGGAATGTCATTTCAGCAGAACATTACAAATACTTCAGGTTGTCAGCGAGGACCCAGACCCCACAGGCTTTTTCTGTGTGGGCTCTTTTCATGTGGGTTTTGCACACATACAGCTCTGCTAACGTCAGCAGGGTTCTCTGTGGGCGCAGAGATCTGTCAGCCCTGCCCCAGCCTTGCTGGATATAGCAATAGGTAGGATGCAGGAGAGCAGCCAGTGTGAAAGTCAGGATGGCTACAGGTTGCAAGAAGAAAGTAAGCAAGGGGAAGCCTGGCAGCTGGGCCTGAGCAGGGCTGAAATGCCCTGCGGAGCTGTTGACTGAGCAACCGGGAGGTGGTAAACAAGGAGAGGGCCTGGCAGCATAGGGCCCGTTTGGTAACATGGGACCATTGCTTCTCCAGGGCTAGGCAGAACCTGAGAATGGGTCAGGGGCACAGGGTGCTCCCAGGGGCACCCAGAGCAGCCGCTGCAAGGCACACAGTGAGGAAACTGGGCAGCAGCCAGGGGTGAGAAGGGAGGAAGCTTCTCATGGAAGCTTCATGGAGAAGCAGAGGGACAGGCAGCCTGGCTAGGTAACTTCAACCTCTCTCTTCAGTTTGTGTGGGGTTCTTATTTAATCCCTTGCCCTTCCAATGCAAGTGAGGACTTGCCAGTTGCTAACCTGAAGTTAATTATACCTTCTCTCTTTACTCAGATACGTTGTTTATGTCCCTCCCAACTGCTGAACTTTGCCGGCTCCAATTCTACTGCCAGAAGCTCTTCCCTTTCTGGAAACCGTTCTGCTCCCAGCAGTGTAGTGGCTCGTATTTGCATGAGCACCTCAAAATTAACAGTTCTTGTGCTTCCTTCCAAGGTGAGCCCATATCCACCTCATGCTGGAGTATCCTGTTGCTATCAGAAAGAGCTGGTGCAGGCACCACAGAACTCCCCAAACCCAGTGTATGTGTGTTCACCAAGGCACAGACAGCAATGCAGGCACACGCTTCTGCACTCTTATTTCTGCTCTTGGAAAACCTGGGTTTCACTCTCGTAACATTAACTCTGTGTGATTTTCACATATCTCAGCCTACACAGGATCCCCTTCTTTCCTTTCAAACTCTAAATTAGTTTTATAAAGGTTTCATTCCCATCTAGATGCCAATGGAAAGCTCATCATGCCCGTAACACACTTCCCAAAATGGGAAGATTGTGTCTTCCCAAAGCAAGATATGATTTCCATCTGATCTTTCTGCATTTCACTGCATGGGAAACACCATTTCTCAAGTTCCTGCTTGGCCATCTGGCTTGCCCACTGCCTTTTCCCACCCCCTGAGGTACCAGAAAACTACTATAAACATACAACTCTTCAAACCCACTAGAATCATAAATAAGACTACCTCTGTCTCATCTCTGTGCTCACAGAGGGAAACACTGTGCAAGCCCTCCACAGAGCCCCTCTATTCTCCAGCAGGATCTCAAATCCCAGCAGCACTTTACATCCCCTTGTTAATCAAGGCTGTGGCTTTGTTTCATCTGCCCCAGATACTCACACAGAGACATTTGTTCTAACCAGCACCTGGATTGTTGTGAGGACCCTGGTGTAACCCCAGCTGTAGTAACACACAAGACTAAGGCAGAAAGTGCCACTACTGATGAGAGGTTTCAAGCTGGTGCCGGTGAGTGCTGGTCATTGGCAATAACCTGTGCACTTGGGAGGTACAGCATGGTCCCCGGTGACAAAGAAGTGCATAAGCCCCTAGAATTACTTGACACAGGTCATTGTTTTCTTCTGAAAACAACCTAGAGATGTTTGCACTGAGGTCAAAAATGCAGGGCCTGAGCCCTAGTAACATCCTGCATTCATAGCAAATACCTACTATACAAATAAACCACCCAAACGGCTGTTTCCCCAGATGACCAAAGTTAGTTGGTTCACAAGTTACTGTTTGATGCTGCCTGCTATCTCAAAGGAGCATGACAGGCAATTCCTTGCCAAAATACCTTTCAGTAGCTATTACAAGCCATTACAGTTAGAGCATGTGAGAAGCTGCCCAAGCCCGAGTGTGGGTTCAGCCATGAGGCAGGCGCTCTCTGTGCCACGTTGCCTTGCTCTTCTCTTCTGTAACACATCATCATGGGGAAAACACAGCACAGACTGCTGGTTTTACCAATAAACCTGTTTCTCAATCCCACATGGCAGGGGTGATCACCACCAGAATACTCTTCTGTTTTCTTTCCTCGAAGCTGTTCTCTAGCAAAAGCATCATCCTCAGACTTTCATCCCCTTTTCTACAGAAAAACAGCCTTATGCTAGAATAAACCACTTAGGTTAGAAATCAACTTACGGTTATTTAGGATGCAATTGTCAGAACTGATTTCCTTGCTTGTTTTAAAATGCAAATGGTCCAAAGAAACAAGAAAAATCATGCTTTGACTGCTGTGGGGAAAGGGGTCACCAAGTCCAGACAGACCATACTCCTCTTTCAGCCAGGAACAAAGCCTCCTATTAGAAGCTTCCCAAATTAGGTAAGGGGTGGGGCTAATAAAAACTCGAATCCACCTAGAGTCCTGATGATTAAATGTTGGAAAGCTGAAGGCCATGTGAGGCAGTTAGCACTGACTTCTACTGTGATGGATCTCTAGCAACATGTGAAAGTTATCATCTACTGAGGCAAAACATCCCTGTTGTTGGGCAGCACAGACACACAGCTAGCCAAGTTCTTAGCAAAACCATCTCATGAGCCCCACAGGGGCTATTTGGGGATGTCATCCTGCACAAACATGTCTAGTTCACACAAAATCATCTCAATTGAGAGTTAAAAAGTAGTCCCAATGTTACCTGCTCTGGAAAATCCAACTGCAAAGTTTCCTTTTTTTCCACTGCAGCTTTGGAGCTTGGTCCATGCAATAGGCATCCACATACAGCACATACTTCTTTGCTGAGTTTACAGATGCTGTTGCAGAGGAAAGCAGCAAGGCTGTAATACTATGTAGCCCTGGTTACTTCATACTCAAAGACCAACTCACGATTGCTTTGGATGCGCTTTTCCTGTTACTACTGAAGGGAATAGATGACCCACACAGTCATAGAGCAGACAGCAGCAACGCCCCTTTCACAGCTGTCTCCAGTTTCTTTCTCTCCTGAAATCTGGCTGGCTGTTTTCTTCCAGACTCAGAGCACAGATGTAAACTATTTAGGAATATCCCTATAGCCCTGTTTCTCCTTAGTAATGCCCGAGAGAATGAAAAATGTGGCCCGTTAGTTTTATAACCATCAGAAAGCAAAAATAAACAACAGGAACCCCCCCTTTCCTGCGTGGGTCTGACCTGCAGCAGCCTGGGCTGTTCTCCACACAGCACACTCTGTGGGGAAGAGTTGCTCTGCAGAAGCGCTGGGGCAGGTCCCACGCCGGTGGTCTCCAGTGTAAACCACGAGCCTTCGGAGGGGGAAGAGAGGGTCACAGGGGAAAGGGTGGTTGTTGGGTGGGTTTGCTGTTGTTGAGATGGGAGAACTGGGATTACCGGGGCACTGTGGCAGCCCCACCGAACCTGTGCTATCTGCTCACCTCCAGGATTCCTGGACCACTTACAGCTGGGCTACACTCTGCCCTTGCACAGGGGGAGAGGGAAAACTGGATTCCATCCCTGCCACCAGAGCAGGAAGGAGGGTTTGATTCTCCCCCCAGTTTTAAACACAAGCCAGGCTTTAGGAGGAGGAGAGCGGATTGCACATGGCTGGCAAAGCCCTGTTCAACATGGTGAGGCCTTGGAGACAGGGCTCCTCCTGGACTCGTGTCTGTACAGGTGGCAATCCTGGGGAGCAGGACGTGCCTTGGCCCAGGGTCAGAGACAGAGGAGCCAACCGTATCCTGGGCTGCATCCAAAGGAGCATGACCAGCAGGTCAAAGGAGGTGATCCT
>NDXB01005032.1:0-33542 GCA_002631895.1 Agapornis roseicollis
TGTAGCTGTGGCTGGGATTGCTCCAACCCAGGTGTAGGACCTTGCACTTGGCATGGTTAAACTCCATGAAGTTGGCATCAGTCAACCTCACAAGTGTGTCAGGGTTCCTCTGGATGGCATTCCTTCCCTCCAGCGTATCCACCGAATCACACAGCCTGGTGTTATCAGCAGGGAAACAGTCTTCTGTTGCATCCTACCTATATGCTGGGTGAGACCCTGTTTCCTCCACACTCCAGTGCTCTCAGGAAGGAGGTGCAGCCCTGTGGAAGGAAGGAGACCTGCAGTGTGCTGCAGTCAGTGCCCCATCCAGGCAGGTTTGGGAGGAGGCCTAGAGCATCACAGCGTGTCACCTCTCCTTCCAGGCTGGATACTGTCTCTGATGGTAAAGGCCAGCCTCATGCACTATGGTTGGCCTCCTCCCAGGATAAAGACTTTCATATGTTGCTAAGTTTAGCGGGGAGGGGGAAGTCAGTAGAGAAAGAAGAGTGCTCAGTGTATGCTCCTCAGGGTGTTAACATCTGTGATATATATGCTTGCCCTCATCCAGTGAGTGCGGCTTCATTCCTAATTAAGAATTGCAGTAATCAGCCAAGAGGCTTTTTGTGTGAAGTTGAGGAGCCAAAATTATTTGTGAATTCAGCTCAGATTCAATGGATTCTTCCTTTTTTTTTTCCCTTCAGCCACCCTTGAAATGTTTCATTTCTACATTTTGCAACAAAGTGCTTTCATTTTGTAACAAATCTAATTTCCCTGGAAGAGTGTGAAATGGTAATTTTGTTTTGCTGTAAAAGCCTATTCTTGGGTTGATCCAAGCCACCAGTATTGTTGTGAGGGGTTTTTGAAGTTTGGTTGTCAGCTTGAAAAAATTAACTATTTGCATAGTTGGTTCCATGAGACAGCTCAACAGCTCTGGAGCCGGATCCGAGATCAAGGTCTGTGCCAAGAAACAGGATCTACTGACGGGACTGGACAGCCTCCCTGCATTTAGATTGCCACGGGCAAACTGATGTATCCAAGATGTTCCTTACAGAAAGCTTTGTCTTTGCTGGCTATGGGCTAAGAAAGGGTACATTTAAGGTAACGGTTTGCTGCTTTGGTTAGAACCAGTCTGTAATTTTATAACTTTTCTAAGTGCTTCTATAACTTTTTACAAGTACTTTGGTTCCACTCGGTTTTTATGGGCCAACAAATTTACCAAATTCCAGGAAAATGTGGTTTGTGTTTTTTTGTCTGGGGCCTCAGAATGTCTGAGCCCCTAAATAACACACTGCTGGAGGCTTAGTTGTGTGCAACCTAGAAATAAAAGCAACCGTGGCTTGTTTATGAGTTATTAACCCATCAGGAATCGCATTCCAAACAAATATGATTTACAGAGTGTCGGGACATTGCTGCTACAACATCAGCCAGCAGCTCAATTAGAAATGCAAAAGAATGCTGTTTGAAAAGCCATTTTGGTCAATGAGAAGACACCATCAATGTCCATGGTGTGTTAGACCCAGCTCTATGGAGAGGAGTCTGTAATCAAGGGTAACCTTTGTCACTGAAAAATAAAATGTCACTGAAATAAAGATGCACCAATCTGAGATCCAAACCCAGAGGAATGTGATGTGATTCAGTGTGGGGCTGTTTGTGCTCTTGTATTTATACCAGTGCATTTCAGAGCTGAAGAGAAGTCTTCACTGCAGTTCAGCCATTTACTTTACACTGGAGTTCAGTTTAACCCTTCACCTTCTGTGGCATCAGTCTGGCTGAAATAACATACCTGAGGCTGTTTGCTTGCCTTTCTCAATGCCCACATGGGCACTGTGCATTGTGTTGTGAGGATTCTGCCCTCTTTCTCTGGACTATTATGGCATGGTTGTTTCATGTCAGGACAGGCTGGCCCAGTGTGTGTGTATTTGTGCAGGAATTCTTTATACATGGCATTTTCATCTTCACCTTCTCAGTACTCCCATGTCTGTCTGTGCATACATATATGTGTGTGTTTGTGTGTGTGTGTATTTTTGGAGGTGCTTTACCTTTCCTTTTCTTTTTGCCCTGTCATCTGGAATTACTCTCTTCAGCTTTCTGTAAGGTTCAGTCACTTTGTGCTTCTCATCTGGGCTCGTCAAATTTTGTTGTAGAAATAGATAGCACTTGGCTGATTTTACCCTCCTCTTCTTTTAGCTTTGTTTCCACTTCTTGCAAGTGCTCTCAAATGGATGCCCACTAAAAGAAGGTCCTTCCTAGTGTAGATCTCTTTTGATTAGTACCTCTCAATGTCATGATAATTCCCGAAGCCTGGGTGATGCTGCGCACAGCAGTGGCTTTTCTTGAGTTTCCTATGCGGATTCTACCCTCTGTTGACAAATGCTGGCCCAGAGCTCCAGCTGCAATATGGTTTGCAAGTATAACAATTAGAACAAGTATTTCCTTTTCATTGTTAACATTCTCTGTGCTCTGTGAGCCCAGACAGGGATGGTTTCAGCTACAAGAGGACTCCACAAACATGGAATAGTGGATGGTAGCATAGAAGGGTATTCTCAGCTCAGTCATATGTTTTGCATTTTAAGCCCTTTATGCTTTTGGGGGTTAAACAATGATACCTACTTATGTAGCAATGTTATCTTTCCCATGGGCTGTTTTTATGCTGGCAGTCTGGGAGGAGGAGAGATTCCAAAGGTCATCATGCAAGCTAATATCCCATTTTAAATGAGATGACGTTGAACTTCTCTCTCTTCAAATTCACTTTTATCCATGTATTTGTGGGTCTTGAACCAAGTCATTGTACAGTGTTCCCAAACAGGTATCTCCTGTCCTATTCACATTTTTATCTCAATATGTCCAGATGCATTGCTTTGTACCATCTTTGCCAAAACTAACATCTTATTAAGGTGAAAGCTTATCTCACCTGCCTGACACCTTGCCCTTCATACTGGTTATCTGTATATTATTCCACACTCACCTCTTCATATCGTGCACACAAATGTGGTCTCTGCCATTTGCTTACCCTTGCATGCTCTCTGCATGCCTTGGTGTGCTTTTAATTAGGTGCACTTCTGTTCTTTCATTGCCTGTTAACCCTTTCTTTTGAGAAGCACTTTGCCTCAGCCTTGCAAATACCCTCTGCTTTTAACAAAGTCAAGTCCATTCCCCTCAGTAACCTTGATTTCACCAGCTATCAGTTATACCACAACTAATTCAGACTCTAATTAGTCCATCTGTTAACTATGCAAGTCCACACGACTTATCTTTATTATGTAACATAATGGTCAGACTTCCTACCTGCTACTGATATTTTGGTGTGAAAAACATGCTTTTCTGCTTAGGGCATTCCCATGTTGTCAATATGCCCCCTATGGAATATATTGCAGATTACATGGTTCTATAGCCTCTGCTGAGGAAAGTCATAAGGAGTTCCACCTCTCTGATTTATTCTTGCTGCAGTTGTTGTTGCTTTCAAGAAAGCACAGAGGCTTTGTAGATAACCCCTCCTCTTCTTTGCCAACTTAAAGGGATTGATGCCAATAATTTTTTTATGGGGGAAAAAAAGATTCACCTCTAATAACAAAGGCAGAATAATCACAGAATACTTTAATATTGACTTTAATTTCCTATTGCCAGTGATATGGACTAAGATTTGTTTTCTGTTGCATGATGAGAGTCAATAGAATTCGACCACTTGAAATGCCTAACCTGTATTTTCTGATCTCGTATAGGCTTGAGAACTTTCGGCTATTCAACCTTGTCACAATCCAGAGCACTAAACCCAATTGGTTACCAGCAGTGCTCTGACAAAAGGTTCTAAATTCTTTTTCAGGAAGTTTTTGTTTCTGTTTTTCTACAATATTTCTCATTATTTGGAAAAACAGCTCTGTGTTCTCGAAGGTTGTGGTTATGGTTTGGCTTTCTGGGAACACAACAGTGAGTACTGATACATGCAAACTCCAGCTGCTTTAACCGCGTCTGTTGTGCATGCGCTCACAAGGGTTCAGCTTATTTTGACGAAGAACTATCCCGTGCTTTAGATTAATTTTCCCTACAGAATGGGAAAACTAATCCAGAACCGGAAGAAAGTTCTCCTTTGGCATTTTGATGGAGATTGTAATAATAAAAAGATGGCTTCTACTCTCTTAATTTCCAGAACTCAGAATTGAGCTGAAAGCAGATGTCATTGAAGGAGTCATCCTTCCTCAGCCTGCAGAGGGATTTCAAGCGCCTCAGCTGAGCAGCAGTAGGCTTCTTAGAGACTGGGCACAAATCTTTTGGATTTTACTCATGTTAAAGCACCATTGTAATTTGTTACAAGTCTGTTGCCTGCCTTGAGAGCCGCAGGATCACACCCTCCATGCAGAATTTCACGTGGCTCTTTTGAATGTCATCCTCAGAGTTCCATGCAGCCTTCTCACAACCTATCCAACCATTCCAGCAACACGTTGCTCAGTGTTATCTCTAAATCTCCTTTATTCCTTCTGCCACTTCCAGTGAGTCCCAAAAGTTCTTTGATGGGACAGAGAAGAATTAATGCCAAAGCTGAATGAGTTACAGCCGCTACCACCTAATTAAAATGATTTTGTGCCAGTTGCTTTTGTTGGGTCGGATCCACACATAATATAATTTTAATCCTGTTTATAGGCACTCCTGGGACAGATTTGAGATCAGCGTTGCCATTTAAGTGAGGTTAATCAAGCATACTGTATGCAGCTTTTGTTTCTCTATTGTGTGTGAAAGGTGACTAGAGCTGATGGGCTCCTGGCTGGCTGTTTGCTGGGAAAACCACTACTTTCTTGTTAACAGAGCGTCTGATCATTAACCTAACCCCAGCCCCAGTGACTCTTTCTGCCTGGTCCTTGGAACCCTACAGCTGGTGTTATTCACAGAGGAGCTTATAGTTATGAACTGGGATGTACTGGCAGCAGGTACGTGACTGTACAGAGGGTAGAAACCAAGTGCAAAATAATTACATCTCCCCTCAAAGCAAACACTCTATTTTGTGTTCTTGGTGCGGTTTATGTATATGTAAAGGACATTATGGCAAAATGAAAAAGACCCTCATAAAAATCCTTCTTGAAAAGTATTGTTGCTGACAGCCGTGACCTCTGTGAGTCTGCATGTTTACCCATAATTCATAATTAACAAAGACATTAGAACTGCCACTAGAGGATTCTGGGCTTTATTTCTTTCTAACTGGGCAGTACTAATGCTGGAAGTGCTCCCAATTCAGTGATTTAACATTTCAGGAAATCTTGGAGAGGCAGCAGAAGCCTCCTTATATAGTTCATACTCTGGGACTGTGGTTATACAGATATGGCTGAGATAATTATTCAGCTCTTGTTATTGCTATAGTTCTGCACCTGATCCCTGAGCCATTAGAGCACTCTGCAGGTTATTACAACTATCAAACATCAAGGTCTCTTTTCTAGTCTCTCGACTATGTGGTTATCATTTTACTTCTTTTAAATCCTCCATCTGCAGAGAAAGCTTCGATGCTCTAACTTGGAGATCTGCTAATGCTTTTTTTTTTTCTTTATAACTTCCCAAATGAGGCCCTTTTCTTACCAACACATTAACATAAAAATATAAACTTAGACTTTCTCCACTTGGCTTGGTTTTATTTTCTCCCTCTTGTTGATTCCTTCTTTGAGATGCTGTGCACCTACACTTTAATCTGTGTAGAGGTGGGGCGCTTCAGAACCATGAAACACCACAAAATCCCTGCAGTATGATGCTATTTCTGATGGTGGCTTAAGTTAGTGTCAGGTTTTAGCTGGTACACTTTGCTTTAGGTATATTTTCACCTCATTGCTGCTTTTCAAGCTGAACAAAAATGAATCAAAGTGGAATGGTACCTTTAAATGAGGTTTTAACTCACTATGCTTAAAGATTCATTACTTTGTGTGCCATAGGTTGGTACTCCCCAGCCAGCATTTAAAGTGGGGAAGCTTGGTGGAACAAAACCATGGTAATACCGGTCTATCATCACCTGGCTTGCACCTATTGCCTAAGAACGAAGCCCAAAACATGATCAGAATCATGTACATCTGAATGTCCTAACCCTCCATTTAAGCGTTCAGGGTGCAGGCATTCACTGCATGATGATATTTAAGGTAATTTTGTAAAGTAAAAGCCTAGAGCAGGCCTCTGTGGGCTGCATCAGAAGGGAAAACAAGGAGCTAATGGTGCTTTATGCACTTGGGAGCTCAGATTTTGAGATCTGTGTTGGGCATTACACCAGCAAAACACCTGCAAAAGGCATTCCATCAGCACCAGGCAAACTGATGAGGAATCTAATCCACCAAGAGTCAGGGGCAGCCGCAGACAGTATGGCAAAAGGAGGAAGCATATGGTTGCCTTACTTAATATTGCTGTACTGTCATCCCACAACATATTCCCCTAAATGGGCATTAGCTTTACTGGGAGATCAGAAGGATGTGGAATGCTGGAGAAAATAAAACCAGCATATATGTGAGGGATTTTTCATCTTTTTAAACACAATGTGTAATTTAACAGCTATATAATTTCTGTGAGATAGAGGAATAAATGTATAATGCATATTCTACTATTTTTAAGATCATAGATATTAATGAGTGTCTCAGGAAAGCTGTGGTTCTATGGAATGAAAGCAAAGGGTAATTATGCTTTGACTTGTGCTTTACTTGTTCTCTGGTTATTCTTATGTATTTTTACTGTTTCCTCTGCATGGCCTTGCCTGAGAATAGCATTTCTACACCAAGTCTTTGTTAAGGTTTTGGCTTAAACCCCTCCATACTTTCCCAGTTGTGTTTTATATTCCATTTCTATTGCATTAAAGTCAACTTGGGGGAGGGGGACAGATGACACACACTTAAATATTCCTTTATATTGGGTTGGTGCTCTGAAATGTGTAGAGATATATGAAGTAAGGATGCATCTGACCACTGGAACTGCTTAAAAATGGTAAAAATATGTGGGGTTTAAGATTTGAATGATCTATTAATATTTCTTCTACACTTTTGGGAGCTACAAGAAAAGGCAACTTTTATACCTTTGGGTTCTTTTAATGAGTCCATTAGTTAAAGTTTAAAGTCACTGTGGCTGATTCACTGTAAGAGCATGTTATTTGTATACACAACTCCAACCAACAGCACTGCAGGCCTGAATGGCCTTGAATGGCTTTTAATATAACTTGAGTAGTTGTATTAAAAACTAATGAATAGTACAAATTCTTATCTTTCAGGAGCCTAAAACTCTCTCCTGTGTTGATTCTAGGACGTGCATGTGCACATAAAAACCACTTCTTTTATTCTCCTGTTGTAAATATACAACACTGTTTGCAGGATTCCTCACCCACGTCACAGATGAAAGCACACAGCTAGGGACATAAAGACCAATTCCTTAGCTGAATATTAGTGGCTTTCTTAAAGACAGATTCATTAAGAAGTAGGATCAAAACAGTTTAGAGCAGGAAGACAAGGGAACTGCATTGAGAAGATAAGTGGTGTCGTTCTTAATATAGAACCCTGTTGTTCTACAGTTTTCTCTTTGAAACCAAGGTGGTTTTCCCACATTGAAGCCGAAGTCTTACAACTTCATGCTTATGGGCAAAAACTTCTACTTGCATCCTGTTGGCTTTAGGACTGATACAAGAATTGGCATTGGCCTTAGGATGAAATAACCAGCACCTAGTTTTCATTAGTCCCTGTCTTTAAATAATAATAACTAGATTTATGATATTTATTAGCTTATAACTTGCTTTAGAATGGGGAACCACATAAATCATAAAATGGGTCATGAACTAGTGTATTTAATATTAATTTAAACAAGTATTTAATATTATACTATAAGTAGAGCCTTGTTATCATGTTTCTCATAAAAAGTGAATAATGGGAATTTGATAGAAATGGTAAATTATGCATTTTGACTTTATTTTAGGACCACTGCAGTACAATGTATTGGGATGTCAGAGCTATGCGTGTGTTGATCTAATGGAAGGCTTCTTGCTTCCCTATGCCGCCATCACTTCACCATGCTTGGAGGCACATGCTGCTGTGATTGACACCCTGTAGTGCTCTGGTACTAGTGGAACAAAGGTGGCTTTGCGTTAATGGCTTTTGTTTTGAAGACAGAAGTGCACACTGTGTTAATCTGAGCCAGGGAGCAGCAATGGTGGGGCCAGGAGCTGAGGGTGACAGCAGGGCTGACAGGGCTGGTGGTTTTAGTGATAAAGGGCATAGTCCCACAGCACCAGAGCAAGCCAAGCTCAGGTCCAGGTTAGTGATGGGAAGAGGACACCTCCAGTGATAGTAAGGAGCATTAGAAACATATCACCAGGCAAATCCACAGCCAAGTGACCAGTCTGAAGTCAAGCCAGAAGTCAAGTCAGGATCACAGAGGTGCATGGCCAGGCACAGCTGTAGCACAGCTGAGAATAGGACTAAGGACAAGACGCAGACCTCCTGACCACAAATGCGGCTCCTATGAATACAGCAAAGGGGAGGTGGCCCTGGCAAGGCTTCTCACAGCTCTTCCTCATGTAAGCTTCTCCTGATGATGGGGAAAGGACCTCTCCAGTGATGGTAAGCTGGATCCAAGGTTACATGGCTGTAGCATATCAGAGATGGCCTTGAACCCAAGCAGCCAAATCCTCAGTGTACATGGAAGTGGGGCACTACATGACTGGTCTTTTGGATAAATGGGACAGTTAAAGAATGCATTCTTGGCTTCCTGATGTGTAGTCCCTCAGCGTAACACTGAACCACTGAAACGAAGGTAAATTACATTCCTGAAGTTCCAAAGTGGTTTTGTGGATTTAGCCACACTGACCCCTCTACAACCAGTGGGGAAGGAGCAGCTAAATCCTCCTCTGCATTATCAGCTGCTGAGGAAGAGATGGCAGCAGGAGGTTCTTCCAGGCTGGAAAGGATACAGTGGCAGAGAATGAGGCTGGAGGCTGGGAAGGAGATCAGGAGTGGATGGGTGTTTCCTGGGGAGCTCAAACTGCAAACTGGCTGCATATTCTGCCAAAATAACATTGCCTTGGGATTGAGCACCCTGCTGTGGTGCATTTCTCCTCGGTGACAAAACAGAGTGCGCCTTTGTTGATAAAGAGGTGAAATAAGCACTCAACAAATTATTAACATATAAATCAACAAATTATTAACATATAAATCTAATACTGGAGAAAAAGGTCTAATTTTTAGATAGTACAAAGCCACCATTGCTGCAGGGGGGAGAAATCTCAGCTGAAACGCACTGGCATGTGCACCATAAAACCAAAAGGAAACACTTGGCTGCATCCGTCACTTGATCCACTGCAACTGTCACTGCAGCAAGTATTTCATGTAAACTCACACTCTGCTTGGGTCTTGGGTAATTAGCAATAGGTTGTGCTTCAGTTCTTGTTGATTCCTATTGCCTTTGTAGCTTAAAGTCTATTGCTTTCCCCAACTTTAGGATGGATAAGGAGCAGTACCTTATTTTCCCACCCCCAAAATATGTTTTAAAGAAGTGTCTTAAAATGGGGTTAGATTTTATTTATACTCTTACACAGTACATTGTTCTGTAATGTTGAAAGTCTCTACTCCATCCTCTCTTTTGATGCATGCACATCACTAGCAGTTAGGTAGGAAGCGGTACATATCCTCTTCCATTTCAACAGCATTGATCTAAGTCTCCTTCACCGAGAGGGATTTCTTCTCTGTATATTTCCCCCCTTTTCCTTAAATAAATCTTAGTGAACCAACATAACATTTCAGGTCAGTCCTGCAGGACCACTCTGGCCTCAGTGTATCCGCTGCTGCAGAGCCTGGAAACTTGCTGGCACAGGACTGCAAAGTGACTCTGCAGGGGCTGGATGACTTCCAGCCAGCAATGAACCACAGCCAAGAAATGCCAATATGGATAATGCAAACAAGAGAGATTTGGGGCACATTTCGATTTAACCATCTGATTTAATTGACAGAATAAATGCACCTGTCATCGGGTAATATTCTTGTGATTAGTTTTGGCTGTGCTGATGAAACGATGTTAAAAGAATGTCAGAACAACCTGTCCTGGGACTTCTACAGGCACTTTCCAGCTAAGGAAGGTCAGTTTTCAATCAGAAAATTCAGAGTCAGAATTGCCTCTTCTTTCTTTCCTCTTTTGTGATTGCATCTGTCTTTTGCTGAGACACAGAACAATTTATCTTGCATATTTTCCCTCTGCAGCCCTTGTTATGGGTCCTCGGGTCTAAACAAGCACACTTAAGTGAGATGATAGCCCTTTCCTGTACAGGGTTTTTAAGGCCATTGGAAGGAGATGCATTCACAAGGTCACCGTTTGTGCATTGTCATTCAGAATTGGTGGCTTTTGTGCAAATGGCAGCCCCTTTAAGAGCCAAGGTGTGGTGTGTGCCAAAGCCTTTCCCCTCCAGAGGTAGCTGCTCTAGGAAGAAAAAAAAGGTTGGCATCTGCAGCTCTGGGATCATACCCACCCTCTTGTAACCTCCTGTACCAGGAAGCAGGAGTTGGTTCCAACAGAGTGCCAGGGCCTCCTTTTGGCTAGGACATAGAGAATGTCAGTGGATGTAAAGGTAAGAGATGGGTTGCGTTAGTTGTTCCTGCATGTGATGGGGTGCCTGTACATTCAAAATAGGAATCAATCCCATTTTGCTGGAACTTGGTGAGGAAAAACTCTTGGTCTGAAATGGTAAATTGGCAACCTGGGTAAATGTTTGGAGAAAAAACAGATTAAGACCTTCATTTTAGGGGAACTGTTCCACTGGAGGGGAAAGGGTCCCAGGAAGGAATTTACACCTCTTTCATGAGTATAGTGTATTAGGAACTACACCTCCTCCATAGTACCTGCTGCTGTGGCTTACAGTTACATGTTGCATGAAGTGGTTGTGGCCACATGGCTGCACATCCCTTAGTACAGATGGAGCTGCATCTGTCCCTGTTTCAAAGGGGGAAATTGAGGACAAGGCAAATTAATGACTTGCCAGAGGTCACAGCTAAGGTCTGTGACAGCACAGGGAATGAATCTAAATTCCTTCAGGCCCAGGGCCTTATCCACAAGACAACACTTCTGTTAATATAAAAGAAACAATACTTCTTTTCAGCACTATGCTTCTAGTGGAGTTTAATTTCCATTTTGGCATAGTTTAAAGCTGTGCTTTGATATTTATGTGTTTTAAGCAGGGGTGGGTGTTAATATGCTGGGAAAGGAACCCGAATGACAAACCTTGTGAGAACCTGGATGTACATTCAGGTCAGCCTTCCCCATAAGCAGTTAGCGCAGGCCACCTGGAGTTAGATGCCCTTAGACACCAGTTTTTGGGGAGAGGTTGGTTCAGACTCCTGCATCTATTTCCCACTGCGATGGCTGAAGTAGCAGTGCCAGGCAGGGATTTTGACTAGGTGAAGGAATACAACATTTGAATGTGTTCATGTGCTGAAAGGTAATTTGTGAAGAAGCAAATTGCTTCTGATTGACAAGTTACAAGGGGGGGGATGGGGGGATGGAAGCTAAGTTCCTCTGAGCCAAAGGGGAGCCAAATGGCAAACAGCTTTGTTGTGGCTAAAGGAAAATAATTTTTCCTTTTAATGAAGTCCACAAGATTGAGATTGAAGAGCAATTGGTGAAACTTGTCCCATGTAGAGATACTGCAGAGGTCTAGATGCCATCCAGTTCCATTTAATTCCACGTCGTGTGGGGTTTGAGGCTGCACAGGTTTATTGCACAAGGGTGAATTTCATCTCGAGAGCAGAATTGCTGTACAAGGGCTCTTGAAGGTGTTATTTTTTTCTTTATCAATTTTCTAAGCATAAACATACCTTGGCTTCTAGATAGGACCAAAGTGCTGCTTAAGACACACACAGTTAACCATGAAATTTGGGCTTGCATGGAGTTTCACCCTCATGGCTTAAATAAGGTTTTGATTTCACCCCATTTACACACCATATAATGAAATAAGTCAGTGGCTGACCAGAGACTGGAGAGTGCTCCCTGCCTGCTGGCTCC
This sequence comes from Agapornis roseicollis, assembly GCA_002631895.1. Classification (NCBI taxonomy): domain Eukaryota; kingdom Metazoa; phylum Chordata; class Aves; order Psittaciformes; family Psittacidae; genus Agapornis; species Agapornis roseicollis. The sequence continues at coordinate 11,962 of NDXB01005032.1, forward strand.
AGGGGGATGCTGTGTGGGGTGGAGTTAGTTGTGGTACATGGGGCTGGGTTAGCAGCGTTACATGGCATTTCTAAATCCCGTTTGTAAGCCTCTGCTGAAGGTGTCTGTTGAACACTGCCAGGGATGGGGCAGCCACAGCTTCTCTGGGCCATCACCCTGTGCCAGCGCCTCAGCACCCTCCCAGGGAACAGCTTCAGCCTCAGAGCTCAGCTCAGGCTGCCCTGTTCTGGCAGGTTCAAGCCATTGCCCTTGGCCTGGCCCTACAGGCCCTTGTCCCAAGCCCCTCTCCAGGATCCCTGCAGCCCCTTTAGGCCCTGGAGCTGCTCTCAGGTCTCCCCTTCAGGAGCCTTCTCTCCCCCAGGCTGCCCCAGCCCAGCTCTCTCAGCCTGGCTCCAGAGCAGAGCTGCTCCAGCCTTCACAGCAGCTCCATGGCCTCCCCTGCCCTCACTCCAACAGCTCCACGTCCCTCTTCTNAGAGCAGAGCTGCTCCAGCCTTCGCAGCAGCTCCATGGCCTCCCCTGCCCTCACTCCAACAGCTCCACGTCCCTCTTCTGTTGGTGTCCCCAGAGCTGGATGCAGGACTCCAGGTATCCATACTCCTTGCATGTTACTCAGCAATAGGCCCAGGCTGAAGGGAAGGTCCTAGCTTAGGTCAGATACGAGCAGTTCTGCTCTCCTGAATGTTTTTGTTCCCGTTGGCACCAACATGAAAACTTTTTCTTATGTATCACCAATGTGAAGATACTGTTTTTCAAGAATCATTTCTATTTTTGGTCAGTGCCAGTGCTCTGTCACACACATAAAAAGTTCTCCATTTAGGAAGCTCATTTTAACTCTCAGTTTCCCATGATGCTACCTCCCATTGTATGTCCACTTACAAAGGACACTTTAATTTACACATGGAGGATATTTATCAGGTGTAATGGCATCGATTTCAGGGAGGGTATGCATGCAGGGGCTCTGAGGCTTCAGAAGAGCTCAGAATAAAAGGGTCTGTGCGTGTTTTAGATTGAAGTTTGTCAGATTAAGCACATTAAAATTCTATGAGAGAAGGAGCACTAAAATATCACTGTGAAATGAATTCAGCAGATTGTGCCATGGACAAGGCTCACAGGAGGAGAGGGGAGAAACCAAAAACAAGTCTGAAGCTTCCATGTGGCCGCTTAACTCCTTCACCTTCAACTTGGGAACTGAAATTCTGGCTTGCCATGAAAACTGAGCAGACTGAGCAATACAGGGGGTTATTCAGAGATATGTTGTAGCTTGTAAATGTAAGGGGTTTTATCAGCAGTCTGGGAGGGACTTGGCTTTAAAGAGAGGAGACTACCTTAATGTGGTTCTGAGCGCAAAACTGTTCAGCCAATTCGATGCAAATGATATTCTCAGTTTATTTCTCTCTAGTTTTCTTCATTCTACAAATAATAAACTGAAGCTTTCATGAAAAAGTTCCGTTCCTGTTATCATCCCCAGCTTGAAGTTCCAGCTAACTCTTGAGTAGATGTGTCCTAGGCAACAGCGGCTTCCCTAAAGCTTTGGAGCACTCGTGAAGCAAGTGTTACAAGCATCATTAGAGCAGAGTGTGTCTGGGTGATGCATGCGGGCAGGATCACTTCCATACATTGGTTTCCTTTGCTTCCCCTAATTCTGCTTCAACTTCCCTATGGGTGTGAACAACTCACTTGGTTTTGCTACCAGAAGTGCAGTGCAGCTCATGAGACCATGGAGAGGAGGAAATGAGCCCTGTGTGTGTGCAGATCTGGTGTTGAGATGGGCTGAAAAAGACAGTGAGGATGGAGCAGTTGTATTGCTGCTGGCTCACGTGCGGAAGAGCATCACCTCTCCATGGCTGGTGGTACATGAGGGTTCTGAGGCAGCCTGGGAAGCTGGAAGAACCTTTTGCTCCTAGGGAAAGAAAATGGATCAACTGGAGAAAGAAAAGAGCACTTGAAGCTTTGCTTGTTTTATTCAATTCACTTTCTACGTAAGGTATTGGAAAAACAAAGAGACTTTTGATCCCGAGAATCCCAAAGTATAGCACAGAGCAGATGGGTTCAAACTCTGTTAAGTTAATGAGCAATGTGCCTGCTGTCCTGGGGGTGGCTTTGGCACTGTCTTAATATTAATATTCCCAGTTTCCATCCAGCTATCCCACCGCATCATTAAATCTCACAGGAAATGCAAATACAAGTTGCCTGTCATTTATCAATGAAAATATTGTTTAACATTTGCAGTGTATACACAACCCATTATAAAACTCAGTGGTGCATGCTCAGAAGCAAAATGTATTACTGTAGATATCAGTAGATAACTATTTATAATTAATCCTGTAGGAATAGCAGTTCTAACAGTAAGAAACATCTAAACTAAATGGAGGGTGAAAATGCCTTAAGTTATTTCCATGCTTGTTTAGGCTACTGGTTTGGTCATTTCAGGGTCAGCCTTCATTCAAACAGCAAGAGAAGTGAGCTGGAATTCATTGCCCAGCAAGCAGTAAATACACAGAGAGGGGCTGAGTCTTATGCCACGACGGTGTTCTGAATAGAACATGGTTTGTTTAGGCTTGTGTGGCTTCGTAGCTGAAGCAGCTTTCGTTGCAGCATCTCCTGTGATGGAAAGAGCCTGGGTGAGGACCGGTTTAAAGCAGCCCTGCAGAGGTGTCAGAGGGGTTTCAATCAGTTCTTTCAAAGAAAGAATTTTTAATTCTCCTTAATATTCACATCCTCACTTGGGGAGAACCCTCATTTCCGTCTATTAGCGTGGCTTCCACCTGTAGGACATGAAAAATGAGCTGAATTGAGTTCCTAAGTGATCTTCCTGAGAAATGACTCCATAATCGATCTTTAGCTGGAGAGTACGTTACATTAATGACATTACTGGTCATTCTGCCTCTCATACTTACACTGCCACCTCTGCTTCGGTCTCTTCCGATGGTCTCTAAGCCCATTTTCTCCCCTTCTCAGTGCACAGATGCAAAGACATAGGCTTTTACCCCTGCTTCCTGGTGACTGAGACTTTCCCAGGCAGAGCTAAATGACCTTTCTTAAAAGTATAGGGTGTTTCTTAGACATAAAATGCTTCAAATGGGAATGATTAAGCCCAAAATACAGTCATAAATTACTACATGTAAGACTGGGGGGATCTGAGGGACTGCTGCAGTCGTGCTGGCTCAAATTGGTTTGAGCCCTGGCAGCCAACCCCAACACGCTCAGGGGTGGGTCACATTGTGTATATATCTATATACCCTATATATATATATAGGGTTGGGTGTTTGGCTTTGGCTTTTGAAAAGGGCTCTTGTTTCAGGGCTCTTGTTTCTATGCTAATCTGCTCCCTGGCCGTTTGGTGTTGATTCTTCAGACTTCACATTTCATCTCGACAGATGCATCGGAAACCATTAGAATAGGAGTAAACTTACACAGATGGCAAAATAGCTTGTGTTTCCAGCGCTGTAAAGACCTGTCTTGTTGCTGACCCAGAGTGGGCAGCTTCTGAACGGCTGTTTTTCCACGTAGCATTTTGGGGTCTTGCAGATGTGGTTGCTGCACCGATTGCATGTGGCCTCTGCCATCCTGTTCTTCACTGACAGAGAGCACTTGTGAGCCAAGCTGAAGTTCACACAGTGCTAGGGCACTGCTCGAAACCCCTCAGTCTCTCAGTGCTTCAAGGTGGACAGTCTGGATTGGCATTCAAAATCTGCTGCTGCTTCTGTGTGCATTGGAGTGTGAGAAACCCTTAAACTCAAGCTGTATAATTCTCCCACCTTCTTCAAGTGCTGTGTGTGTCAACTGTATCAGCTGCTGTGCTGCTGGATCTGTCTTATCTTTCATCCTTTACTAGTGAGGATGATTCAGGTGCCCAAGCATACTGGCTTGAAGTGTTTGAAACCTGTGCAAGGAATGGCACCCAGTCCAACACATGGTCTATGGGTGACCTACCAGTGGCAACATGTGGCAGACCAGACTTCCTTGGCAGTCCAAAATGATCCTAGATGATGGATTCAAGTGTTGGGGACCTGGATCCTAAGTGGTGTGTTGATTACATGGATGCTTATCCTGAATATATCCCAAAACCTGGAAGCTGTGCTAAAAATTCAGTACTATATTCATGTAGACTTCAGTGAGTTTACTGACAAAGTTACTATTATACAGTTTTAGGATTTAAACCTATAAAATGCCAGTAATTATGGATATGCTACTGTAAGAACTCATATTTCAGGCTGAATACTCCAAATCACAGTGAAAATATGGGCAGAAAAGTAGTTTTGCACATATTTGTTAGGATGGCATTGGAGAAAGATGATAGTCTGCATTCAATGGACACTTGTCCTTGATGGAAGCTTACAATTTGAAACAAGATGTGAAGAGATTACTCAAACAAAATGAAAATAATCTGGGGAGAGGAGGGATTCAGTGAAAGAATTCGTCTAAATCTTGTTTTGGACACCTTTTTGGTTAGATGCTAACAGTTGTAACAGCCATGTTCTTAATATTTCAGCAAGTTTAATTCCTTCAAACGTTAATCTAAACTGCTATGTGTTTTATGACTTAGTCTGGGATTCAGCAAATCTATTGGCTCAATGAACATACATTTAAATCAGGTGTGCTATGTATGAAATAGAGCATTGCAACGGTTTTATTGTACATTCCTTTATAACAATATTTGGTTGAGTAATTCCTGCATAAATTGATGTCCAGGACAATCTTGTGTTGCAGTTACCTGTTGCACTAACTCAGGTTTTCCTTATCAAATCCTTTGCACATCATAACAGTCTTCCAATGTCTAAAGAGGTCAAGAAGAAATCTGGAGATGGGCTCTTGACAAGGGCCTCTTGCTGAGGCGCTGGCACAGGGTGATGGCCCAGAGGAGCTGTGGCTGCCCCATCCCTGGCAGTGCTCAAGGCCAGGCTGGACACAGGGGCTTGGAGCAAGCTGCTCCAGTGGAAGGGGTCCGTGCCCATGGCAGATGGGTTGGAACTGGATGAGCTTGAAGGTCCCTTCCAACCCAAATCAAACCAAACCAGTCTATGATCCGTGTTACACTTCTGCATGACCAGTGTTTCTCTCCTCTGCACAAACTCTGTTGTACAGAGGTTTGACTGAACATCTTTGTCAGTGGGAAGTTCTAATAACAACCATCATTTTGATGGCACCAAGTCCCTGCTCCCCATCATCACTGAATTTAAACCCTGCTCTGGTGCTGCAAGAGAACAACTGTAACCAATAATGATAACTACTACATTTCCTCCCCACATACATACTTCTGTCTGCATGCGAGTTGAGCAAGCAGTTCCTTGAAAACCCAATATATTCACTTCTACATGTTCGAAATACTTGGAGGTTTGAAGGAAAAAAAAAAAAAAGACTTTGATTATTCAAAGCAGGAAACTGCAAGAAAAGAAACTATCCTGGAAACCCCTAAAGCCTTGCCAGCTCACGTATGGTGTGCACCAGCCATTCCGACTCTCCTGAAGAGCTGTGCCAAACCTTAACATCATTCCAAATCACAAACGGCATCCTGAGAAACGTTCCCTCTTTTTCCCTTTTGAACTGACAAACTTTTCTAGACAATGCTAAAATCTGAATGCACAAACCTAGCCTGTATGTGCTCGGTAACTGTGCAACACCTTTGTTTAAAGCAGATTGTCCTACTTCCGAAGCTCCAATAACTAAAATCAGGAATTCAAACTGAAAGAGGAGAGAAAACAGATTCTTTGAAGCATTAGGATAGTTTGGGTTGGAAGGGGCTTAAAGCTCATCCAGTTCCAACCTAGACCAGGTTGCTCAACCTTAAACACTGGTACAATGCTTTTATTTTAGTAAAAACCATTATAAAATTAAATGTGTTTCTAGTTCTTAAAGCTGCATTGAAATAAAACTATTTCCTAATAATAGAACCAGTTTACATGAGCTACACTGATGGAATTCTGAAAAACAACAAATAGAAGTCATGATTCCCCCCTCTCAACAGCAATCAACCAACTGATCCCCCCCAACCACCTAACCCATACATTAAACACTTCCCACAGGCCAGAAACAGCAACAAGAACAATTTATATGGCTGAGCTAATATATTTGATTCCATTACAGGTTTGGTGCCCTGAAAGATGGCACACAGGGGCTTTGTATGACCTTTCCTTTGATATTCAAGTAGTTTTGAAGTGCCATTAAGAGGTGATCAGTGGTAATTGTCTTAAGGATGCCACCCACCCTTCTAATAAGGATGCTAAGGGAGACCTGACCTACAGGTCTGATTTGATTGTTAAAAAGGGGGGGCTGGGTAAGCAAAGGATGTGAGTTATCTGCTTTACACAAAGGCGAAACAAACCCCACAAACCCCAACTCCCCCCCAAAGAAGGAAGAGCAGTTGGTTCTGTCATAATTCAGATTTCATATTATCAAACACAGTACTAGAAAACACAATCTCTCGTTTTGGAAGCAGCCTCCATGGGTACAAATGCTGTAAGCTGATACTGACGGTGGACCAAACGTGTAGTTAACGTTACACCATCATCACACGGTTAACATTTTCCTGATGTTGATATACCTCTTAGGTATTTTTGCCTGTTTCTGTCAGTCAGATGAAATTATGCTCTCACTTCCCTGCCTTTCATAGCTAACGCTGCACACTGAAAACAATTTATTATGCCAGCAGAGCAGAGCTGATGGATCTGTGTGCAGGACAAACTCTGCAGCATTCATGTCAATTATATTATATTAAGGCTTTCCATTAATTTTGTCTTCCAACTTCATGAAACACTAGAAAGCAGATTCATCTTCCCCCTGATGTAATTGTATTGATTTCAGTGGTGCTATTACCAAGGGAAACAGCAATAAATGACAGGAGCTTCTGGCCCAGAGTTTTGCCAGCCTGAACTTTGTTCCAGAAGAGTTGCTGGATGTGACTGTTATTAAGTTGTTTGTTTCTTTATAGACCTTTCCCTCCTGTGATCGTGGTATTCCATGACTTTCATACCTGCCACATTAGGCACATTGTGTAATCTTGTTGGATGCTCGTTTTCAGTAATTCAGCATTTGGTTCTAGAATGACAATCTCATTTTGTCAGAAAACCTTTGTTACATTGCACAAGCCACTGATATTCCAAGGTTTTCTCTGGTTAGAAGCTCTCAGATGTGACATGACTCCCTCTTTCAGATAATCCCATTAGGAACACTCTCCATTTAACCTACTTTCTTACCCAAGTTATTTGGATCCCAAGAAGATGAGCTGTAGTGGCATCTCATTGTTCGGTTTCATCAATGATTTACACTATATTTAATATAAATAGCAGAATTCTCTCTTATCAATAACTAGTTTAAGTGTCTTGGAATAACTGCATAAGTATGAATGAGGAGTTCCAATAATATCTGTTTCTTCAGCTTGCTGGTGTGTTACTTGGATTGAAGTATGATTTCTGCTCAGGTTTCCCTGGTATAGAATCAATGTCTCCAGCTGCAATTACTAATCTGCAGCTACATTTGCTGGTCCTCTAAACAGCATGTAAGGTTGACTTGTAGTATCAATTTAGTCAAGAAATACAATAAGAGATATTGTTCTATTGGAAAAAGTGATCGGCAAGTGTGCAGGCAGACTGAGTAGTGTTTAGGATAAGAAGGAATAATGATTATTTTTATGGGCTTCTAGCTCTTGGCACTTTATAAATGCAGAAACTAGACAGCTCCTCTAAAGATTGTAGGCTGCTGCCCTCTTGTTTTGACTTTGGGTTCATTCTAGGTGGGTAGGATACATCCAGGATTACTGTGCACTCTCGATGTCTTGTGGGTGGGATCTGTTGCAACCCAAATGTTTAGTGTAGAAACAGCAAATCCACTTTTTGGGGTATTTTTTGGACCTGGTGTTTTGTTCCCCCACTGCCATGTTTTGACTTTTGCAGCACTGAGAAATCTTCTTGTATTAAAGCATAGAGAAAATGCAGTGCTGGAGAATAACACCCGTATAGAATTGCAAGTGAAATCACACTCGTAGGTTTACCCCCTCTACAAACAGATTTAAAAGACAAGTGGTCCTTTAAGAACTAAGAACTGTCACAGGCATGTTGAGGAACTGTGAGAGGTGTCAGTAACTGGGAGGTGTGGGCAAGCTCCTGTTTTCTCTTTGTGCAGGCACAAACCAAACCCACAAACATGGTCAAGTAGATTTCAGGGAATGCTGGCCTGGAAAAGTGGAGCCAGTATTAAGCAATTAATTCCAAAATGTAGCCTTTGGAGTGCAAAGGGAAAAATATAAAACTAACAAACCCACCTACAACCATCTGATAAAAGTGAAGATGGAAAAAATGGCTTGAAAGGAAAGTCAAAACACCAGCTAATACAAATTCCAGCCCGAGATGAGATTACAGTGTCAAGACAATGGAATCACGCATTGAAAACAGTGTTTAAACTGCATTCAAGAAACATGATTACTACCCTGTAATGATATTTAATAGGAAAGTTTGTATTCTCTGCTAGCCTCTGTCCGAAGAGATGAACGTGTGCATCAAGAAACAAAGACTGCATCAAAAAAATTGCTTTGAGAAAAGATTACAATGGCACAGATATGTAAAAAAAAAATAAATCACTGGTTCCTATAGTTTGAAAAATTGACTATTTAATGTGTGATAAATGCTAATCCAGCTTTTCATTTCTGCTAGCCCAGCTATATAGTAACTGAAGAATCCATCTAAATAGTTGAGGTGGATGGCCTGTGGATATTGTACACAAATAAGCTTTCTTAAAATACCTCTTTGCTGCCATCAGTGATGCCTCCTTAGAATAAACTCACCTCGAGGCTCTGAGCACTGCAACTGAAATGGATTTTGTTGTTTTAATTTACTTTTAAGGGGAAAAAACCCAACAAATTTCAGTCTTCAGATCATTGTTATTACATGAGAAATGTTTGCTGCGTGAAATATATTCACAGATGGTCCCTAAGCATAAGCAGCATGTACTGTGTATACAAGAGAAGTCATTATTTAGTTTCTCTGGGTTTTCACATTTAACCTTTTAGGGGGGAAAAAAAGATGCCAGAAAAGAAATCTCAACATTCAGGTGCTCCAGCCCCAGTGATCCTTTGTGCAGCTGTGACTCCAGCACTGCTGTCTGATTCCTCATCTCCTGAGGCTGAAATAACAGCTTTGTGGCTAATTTACAGTTATGCAGGATTTTAGAGTTTCTTTTATTAGGAAACTCACTTTATCTTGTCCAGGCCAGTGTGATACCTGACAGGGGTCAGAGACATTGTGCAACTCATGGTTTTCCAGATTGATGGCCAGGAAGGCACAATTCTGTAAATCATCTTCCCAGCAGCTCCTGTGGTCTTATGCCAGTCAGTTACATTGATTTCTTAGAGATGCTTATGAAGTTGTATTCAGAATCTGTCCCAGTCAGGCATCGGTGCTTATAGGGAAACAAAGAGCGAATTAGTGATAGGACAAGGGGTGATGGGTTTAATCTTAAACAGGGCAAGTTCAGGTTAGACATAAAGAAGAAGTTCTTTACTGTGAGGGTGATGAGGTGCTGGCACAGGGTGCCCAGAGAAGTAGTGAAAGATCCATCCCTGGCAGTGTTCAAGGTCGGGTTGGACACAGCTTGAAGCAAGTTGCTCTAGTGGAAGGTGTCCCTGCCCATGGCAGGGGTTGGAACTGGATGGTTTTAAAGTCCTTTTCAGTCCAAACCATTCTGTGATTCTATGACTAAGTTACTCTTTCATAAGCAATAGTAAATGACTGTTGTTACTCTGGGGTCTCTGTGTTCTAGGGGTACATTTCACAGCCCCACATAACTTTGTGAAGTTCACAGGAGTGCACAAGGCAGTCAGAAAAAGTGTGGCACCTGTAAAGCACAGGTATCACCTTTTCCTCAGGAAACTCCTGAGCAGTAAATTCCTGGAGTCTGGGCAAAGATGCTGGGGAAATAACTCATATATCTACTCTGATTTCATGCTCTTCCCAGAGTTAACTCTAGTTAGCAACTGGCTATTGCTGAGACTTGTGTGGGTATCAAACACCATGTCTGGGAGGACTCAATAAAGGACAGCAGATGCAGACATGTTATTCTTTGCTTAAACTATAGCCGTAACCATAGCTGGTCCCTTTTCCCCCATAGGCATTAGTCTTCTATTCAGTCTGCATCATGGGAGGTAATGGATGCAGTGGTGGCGAACAGAGCTTTTACACAAAAGACACTGACTCATAGTCTTATCTCTGGGCTCTCTTTTCAGGTTTCTTTTGGATTCTGTGAAGTTTATTAGCTATTAATTTCTATTCTACGTAATTTTATTTCTTCTTATTGCTGCTCAGAGGTATAAAAGTGGGAATATTTTTAATTTAGTGCATTAAACTTAAGTTCTACATAACCACTTGAAAGGAGAAATTGCGCCAGGTTGTTATTACTAAGCAAGAAATCAAACTCAGATAGATGTAAATCTAGAGGAGGGAAAATTAGCCAGCAAACCTAAATGGGTTTATTCTTTACGTGAGTTTACTGGGAACCAAATATATAATCCTTCATACAGGTTTGGTGGGAAAAGGAGAGGATCAGCTCCCAGAACTTTATACTGGCACCTCTGGGGGAGACTCTGCACCAGATCAGTAGCGATGAATGGACCACTTGTGCAGTGACAGTTCACCCTGACTTACAGCTAAAACTGGAGCTAATCCTTAATGAGAGCTTTTTAAATGTGGGGAAAAGAAACCCCAGTAAATCCTTGTTTGTTTTAAAACAAGCTCTTCTTAGTTCTGCACCTTCTGATTTCAAAGAGGAGTGGAGGCAGGAATGCTGAAAATACCTTCATACCTAGGAAATAGCTTTTGGATTGCATTAACAGTCCTGGTCTTTGTGGGCTTTCAGCCCGGTTTTGCAGGAACCCAAAAGTTTCCAGCTCTGTAGACAAATAACCATGTTTGTGAGAAGTGGTTGATGTTTTCCTGGTTGGAATTAGCTGCTGAGCGTTCTGCATTGCCATTCACCTTGTTGTGATTTGGGTCTCCAAATTTTTGTTACAGCTTCATTAAATAATCTATTTTGAACAAGATCTCTGTTTTGTGACTCTCACAGAGTTCACTCTTCCTCAGCTCCAGGAAAGCACTAAAGCCCATGCTAAACTCAATACACTCAGCTGGGTTAATCTCCTGTTTAAACATGAAGACTACATGTTGCTAGGTCAGAGCCTTGAAGAGTCTATGAGGCAAATAGCCCACTAGTGAGGGCTACCCAGAGTGAAAGGGTGGAACACAAGATCTTCAGTTTTGGATTTGAAAGTTGAAGGTGCTGGGATTTGTAGTAATTCAAATGTATTCATGTACATCAGTATCATATAACATTGGTGGGATAAAGGGGTGGAGATGGATGGTTTGGTTTGCTTCAAACAGAGAACACAACATTAACTTCTGGCTTTGGGGTACACTTCACATGGGGGTGAAAACAAAGGGTGATCTTGCTGAACACTTGTGAAACAACACAGCCTAGCAAGAGTTATATGGATGCTAGGGGAAGCTATGAGCAAAAATGCTGTTCCTGCTCTGATGCGTCATATTAATATTGTTTTCTTCGTAGTTCTTGGTGATTTGAGTATGAAGCTCTTGGAACAATCATATTTTGACTAAAAAAACCCCAAAATAACATTAAAAAATCACTGTTGCAAAATGGGAGGCACCAGATCCCCAAAAGAGGCAGGCACTTGCATTCCCAAGCCAACATGAGAACGAAATGTTTGCTGGCTTTATTACGGTGTAGAAAATACAACTTAATATTGAATCCTGATCAATCTGTGCAATGCTTAGGATGTCCTAAATTGCATTAAGTCAAATAAAATCTCTCTTTGCTCACATTTTTTCTTCCTTCCTTGCACACCGGTTCTCTCTATTGTGTATTCAGGCTGAGAGAAGGTAACCTCCTTTGTATGGACTAAGTGAGCTCTGCTCTTCCAAGTTTGCATGATGTAAATCAATGTACATGTTCAAAACCTTTCCAGCTAAAGGGGTGGCTTTCTTCCCATGTGTCTTTTGTGATATGGAATTAGAAAATCCCTTTTCCCTTCACATTGATTGCAAGTGCTCTGCAGAGGAGCCATTCTGTTCCACTTTTCCAAAGGAATTTGGGTCATTGTTTACTTGTGGCTTCATTAAAGAACATCCAGTAGGTAACAATTTCCATCGTCAACCTTTGAATATCAAGCACACTCTAATAATACTCTTTGAAAGCCCTGCATGTAGTACAGAAAGCCGAGAGAAGCAAGAGCAGCTCTAGTCAAGTTATACAAAGAGCACAACCATCGCCGCCAGAACAGAAAGAACGTGTGGGGAGATCGAGGGCATTGCCATGACAATTCCGACCGGCGGTTCTTTGTTCTTGTTGTGTTCTGACATAGACTTTCTTGTTCCAACATCAGGTGCAAATGATGATTAGGAGAAGCCGTGTTTGTTGTGGCGAATACACGGCCAAACACCTCTTCTTCTGTTTGTTGGAGCTACAAAATACGTGGTCAATGGAGTCTAATTTGAATGAAATTTCACGGGCACACAGAGGTTGGTGTGAAGTAAGGAACACTCTACTTTGACCTCTGTAGCCTCTCTACAGAGAGCTTAATAGAGAAATGTTTTAAATTACAGTATGTTCCAATTATTGTACATTTATGGGACGGTGTGAGCTCCCTCTACGGGCTAATTTAACGTCTGCAAATCCCAATAATTCTTTTTTGTAACAAAGCCTCTGTGTAGCCTCGTGGATAAGGTGCCTGCCTAAGGTTTCTAAGGTTGTGCTCTTTTGAGCGTGTGCAAGATGGCTGCCCCAAAAGTGTTTGAAGCTGCCGCGTTTGAAGCTGCCGCGTGTGTTTGAAGCTGCCGCATTTGAAGCTGGCAGGTTTGAAGCTGCCGCGTGTGTTTGAAGCCGGCGCGTTTGATGTTGCTGAGGACGTTTGTAAATTTGAGGCAGACTTTAATATTGTTAGACGGTAGGGGAGTCCTTTTCAACCTTTTCTCATTTTTTTCACTTGAACTTTGAAAAAGTTTTATTTTAACTTTTTTTTTTCCTTTTTCCCCCAACTATTTTAACTACTTATGTCAGCTGAGGAATGCTGTGATTCACAGCCATTAGTGCAAGGAGGCTGTTATGTATTTTTAGTGCTGCTGGGACCATAGGAATTTTTGAGTGACTTTGACTGCAGACAACAATGTGGAGAATAAGCCTCACTGGGAAAAGTACAGAATAATTTTGACCAAGGGCAATGATGGCTGCTCGTAGAAGGAGTACAAGGATGCCAGGGTGTGGAGTTTGTGCGGTGCTGGGACTGGGAGGAAATTGCTAGCAAGACAAGTTGGAGTTTTGTCGAGAATTGACAGTGCATTCAGGTAGCCAGGAGTGAGAGTTTAAACAAAGAACCTGATGGGTCTGTAGAAGAGCCTTCAAGGATGCTGGGAGTGAAGAACTTCAGCTCTCTGGAAAGTAGGGGAAAAGTGGAAATGGTGCCATTTATTGAAAGTTATCAACTACCAAAAGCTTTAGGAAGTAAATGCTAAATGTATTTGTTAAGAGATGCAAGGTGTGGTTTGTTCCTCCTGAAGGAGGAATGTTCTGTAATGTTATCTTATTTAGAAATGCAATTTTTGAAGCCTAAAAGCTGACCAAGACTTGATGTGGCACTGGAAAGTCATTAGCTGCTGGGTAGGGGACAGAGGGGGGGTTTAAATTGTCTGAACACTGGGTTTTGCAGGAACAAGCAGTATCTTACAGGACACATGAAAGTGAATATTGGTTCAAAGTTAGAGGTTCTTACAATGTAACTGACCCAATATTCTTCAACTGTAACCGCTCAGCTATCAGGGGAATACAAATGGACAACTTCTACAATTGTTCATCATTCAACTGTGATCTGGGAGCATCCTCCTCCATTGAAACCTTATGTAGTTCTGGGTCTCTGGAGGTCTCCTCTCTGTCACTCTCATCCAGACCTGGATCATCCTTTACTCTTGAGGTTTGTTCACTGTCCTTTACCCTCTGGGAATCCTATTGGCTCTGATTAACCTTTAGAGTGGTAGAAGGTAGATCTGGCAGCTGTAATATGAACACCGCATTCATCCATCACTTATCAGATTGAATCCTTGGCACAAGATTGGGATCTGTGAGTCTGAACCTCAGATAATCTGTAACAGGATGTTCTGATCACAGATTATTTTTAGTGTTGAATCTCCCACAGATTAAATCATCACCTTCTAATTTTTCTAGGCTTGACTCCTCTTTTCTGGTGATTCTTTGTTCAGATGTGCTTTGTTTTATCTTCATTAAGCTGCTAACATTGAACATTGACTTGGATGGAGTCACACAAGTAATGGAATGATAAAAAACTGTGTGGTACATTATAAGTGTTGGGTAACTGTTCCCAACTTGGCTTCCCTGTAAGTGTTTGCACCTAGAGATTTTGAATTCCTGTATGATAACATGATGTGATTGGTACTGTTAGTGATAACTCACTAGTAGAGCACTTCTTTTGCCTCCAGGCAATTCTCCTTCTTATTTTAGAACATTTGTTATCTTTGATTGAGTTATAATGTTGTTCTTATTTTCTTTAGTTTACCAACCACCTCTTGAAATGAACTTTGCTGTTTTCTTTTTTGGTTACACAGACTTTTCATTACCTTGAATTGTGTTTTGGCTAAACCAAAGAAGTCTCTGTGCCCTGTCTGAAATTCCAGAGGAGTTCCATCAGGAGCTCTGATGCCAGTCCTTAGAGCCTGGACCACTCTTGTTGGCTTTTACATGGGTTTGGAGCAATGTTTTATCCCTACTCAATGCCTACACTTCCCCATGTAATGTCAGTAACCCCTTGTAATGGTGAGTTGTGATTTTAACTTCTGTACCAGATATGATGTTTTTCTTGCTCTTCAGTGACCTCCTTTCATTTGTACTGTTTGAAGTTTTTACTGGGTGTCGTCAACCTTGACACTGATTTGATGATTTTAACATTGTTCTGTATTACACTTTGGTTGTTGCTCTATTTCTGGTTGTCTTCCAGGTTTGGTCAATCAGGTGCTTGTATATTCTTATTAATAGAAAGTTTATTTTTATTCATTCTAAACTTTTCTTGTTAGCATTTTGGTTTTTTCCATGGGTTTCTTCTCCATCCTTCCCAATCTGTAGCATTCCCTTTGTTTTACTGGAGTCCTGTTTAACCTGAAGTGGAATGAACCTTTAATTTGTGTAATCAGTGCATTCTGCATGAAGTTCAGATTAATATTCTTGCCCTTAACATGGCAAAAATACTATTCATGATGATAGTGCTGAAACATCTGAGTAACTTCTTTACCTAAAGGCTTGCTACTGGTTTAAATTGAGCAGAAAGTCATCCAAAGCAAAACCAGTGCATAAGCTCTGGATAAAACGCCTAGTGTAAAACAAAGATGTAAAGATTTCAGTCAAGTCCTCAACTATTTCATAAAATTAACAACATAAGACCTGATCATTTAGATCTCCTGTTCTGAAAGTTGATACATTTATTTTATCCATTTGCCAATTTATAAATGATTAGGTTTTGAGGCACCTGAAGCTATTTGAAACAAGAATCTTTCCATTTCCATTTCATCTGTGATACTGAAACAGGCTTCTGTTAAATGAAGTAGGTGATACTATGCTGGTTTATAAACCAGCAATGACAATTAGTCTTGCAAATCTCATTTTATATTCAAATTCCACAATATTTAGCCTTTTTGTTGAAAATATTTGTTGAAACCTTTATAACAACTGATACTTCACTGTGCACAGGGAATCCTTTTTGAACTAATAGCAATAGTCTGCCTAGTGACCGTATTTTTCCATTTCCCTTATAGACTTTCAGCAATTTGTGATGTTACTAGTATATAGTTGTACTTAATAACTACTATACTAGTTATATTTAACTATATATGATTATATTCTGCTCTCAGTCATGTGTAAGTCTACCAACCATAGGAATGCGTGAAGGCTTTAGCTTATTGTTTCTTCTGTTCTGTTGTATGGTTAATGCACAAATAGGATTACAAGGAATGACGATGTGGCTTTTGCTTCTCACATTTCCTGCCTTCCTTTTAGGTGAATTAGTGTTTTGCATCTTTTGATCTACTCGTTATTTTCAGTAAGATTGTCACTGGGCAGTGGTTGCATGGCTGTAGTTGAGAATTATTTACATTGCTCTTTCTCAAATCCTTGGCTTGCTCTTGGTTTGGAACCTCTGTGGCTGAACAAACATCCTGCTCCCACTTAGATGGGCTTCCAGGTAGCTGCATACAGTCCAGCTTCAATTCAAACTGTGTTGCTTAAAATTTACCTGGAAAAATCATACTTGAATGGAGTGATCTGACTTTAAAATACTGAACTTCAAGATGCCCAAGAACTGGAGATGATCAGTACTTCCCAGTGACACCACACATAGAAATTTGTACCAGGCCGATGTCCACCCATACTTTTATCTCTTAATTCTGTGAGTGTGCAATTTAGTCTCTGAAAAGGGAAACGGAAAGGTTTTCATTTAGCTGCAGAGCAAATACAAGGAGTTGCAGAAGATTTCTCCCACTGCATGGTTAATCTGTTACTATACATGACCCACTGAGCAAGGGAATCTTTTGGCTTACTCAGCCTTAGTAACACACCTAAAAAGTTGCAAAGCAGTGGGGTTTGGACTATTGCTAACATAAAGGCACTCAGTTACAACAGTAACCACTTCTTTTGCACAATCAGCCTGCTTGGGCTTGGACCGGTGACAGAGTGGTGAAGTATTTGCTATCCCATGCTTGATCCATCCATTTTCACTCACTTGATCCAGACTAGGGGTTCATTTATTTCATTCCCTTGCCAGAGAAGACAGAAGTGCCATTTCTGTTGCTATGGTAAGAGATATTAATGAGCGGAGTTGATCTACTAATGTGAAAACTGGTTTGCTTTCTTCATATTCTTTGTTTAGCTAGTTCTGCTTCAGGAAGATAAATTTCTCTTATGCACACCTCTGTGTGCTTCTTTGCCAGTTGCTTCTATTCAAACAAAACATTTTCCACTGCGTAGTAATGATTTGCCCTGCTGAGTAATTTCATCCCAGAGGGAAAACAGCCACGTGATTTTTGAGTGGTCAAATACACTTGAAAACTGGCTTGCAGAGTTAGGTTCATGTCACACAAATAGTGGGAAAGGTTTGGTTTGTGAGAAGGGCAGGGAAAACAAGGAAGTGTTAATCAATTGGATAATTTATTTGTGGTGAATAATTCTACCTGCTCTTTTGTTATACAGTGAGGGCAGAACTGAGAAATGCAGATGATGGATAAAGAGGAGTCTTTTGTCAGCTGGAATTCTTAACTCGGGATCTCTGGAATTCCCCTCACTCTCTATAAAGTCTGGTAAACATTTTTTTGGCATCGGGTGCCTTTTAGCATGGGTGTGTTTGGCATAGGAGGGGTTTTCTTCTGTCACCTGAAAATCCTGCTAAGAGAAAGCAGCCAAGCAGCAATGTGCTGAAGGTGTGGGTTTGGAGATTTACCTTTCCACACTTCTGCTAATCCTAAAGTCTACTTCAGTATGCAGAACTGAAGAAGCTGGCATGTGTGGAATGTCAGGCACACTAGGGATGAAGGTGATCCAACAAGGAAGAGCAGGGGTTTGTTTTCCATGGGCTGCGGTGTTTTCCTACCATGGCAAGTTAAAGCACACATCCAGCAAGCAGCATTGTCAGTCTGAATTTCCAGAGCTAAGATACCTGCATTTTGCTTGTGAGCTTTTCTGTACTTGCCAGATATTTATCTCTGAGAAGCAGTAGTATCTCTAGCATCTGTATTTTGCAGTTGCAAAACGATGTGATTGTGAAGTGTCAGTGTCTTAGACCCAGAAGTACCCTGATTCACATAGGAATGCAATGCAATGAGACCACACGTAAAATTCCTCCCACTGTTACAGGACTTAAAATAAGGGGCTTTCATTCCTTAACTGTGCATGGGAAAGCAAGAAGAGGTGTTGTAGTTTATGGTCTGCAAACAGACGTGGGAGTGAGGTGGGTGCTGGCGTCACTTTTCCCCCATGAATAATAAACTTCTGCACATGAAGGGAAATAGGAGCATTGCTATAGAACCTTCTCTTTAAGTTTCAGGACCACTTTATGCATCCATATCTTGGGCCCAATAAAATGAATGAATCCTCTTAGCTTTTCTACTGTTACAGCTTTAAAACAGGCAAAGTCTTTAATTTTTTCCACTGCAATTTAATCTAATTTTAATATTCCCCAGATAATTGTGAAGTAACCAATTCTGTCCAGTTCTGCCTTAGATAAAAGCATCAGCATGTTTGGAACATAAACCTTATTTTACCTTTTGTTGAGCTGCCCAATTTAGTAAGAGTAATTCAGTGCTACATCTTAAATGTAGTATGACTTAGAACACTGGAATCTGCCTGGAATGTGAAAAAAGGGAATAATTTATATTTAATTGGTCTAAACCTACCTTTCCTAGGTCAATAAGAAGAGGAAAATCAGCAGCATTAATCAAGATAAAATTATCAGCTGATTAATCAGTGTTCTAATTACTGCATAGTTCTTTCCCTTTTCAGTTTTAATTACTAAACTTCATTGTCTTTTCCATATGGCCATCATGCCTTCACCGTACACTTTTTCTCCTGGTGAGATCATTAATCTAAAAAATGTACATTCAAGACATTACTGAAGATATAAGAAATTGCTGCTGCCTACTAAGAAATTACCAAGGAAGCTGCAAATCAGCCATAGGTTATACAGGAAAAGTCTAATAAATCTACTAACACTTAAGAAAATAGATATAGTAGAAATGCAATTATGATTATCAAATCAACCTTTGTCCTAAAGTGAGTTTTACCAGTCTTATTTCATCAAATAGATCTCTTGGTTGGGTCAGAAACCAATCACAACCTGATTTAAATTGCCAAAATACATGGGAGACCTCTTAAATTCATAGAGCTAATGTAGACCACACAAATACTCTCCTGGCATATTCTCTTTAGCTGGATGTTCCTTCTTACTAAGGCCCAGATCCTCAAAAGCGTTTAGTCACTTCACTACCAATGGAGTAACTGATTTCATCAGATATTAGATATTTAGATATCTTCCAAGAATTGAAGCCTAAATGAATAGATCTGCCATGTATTATATTGACAGAAGTATCTTGACTTACTTGGTCTCTGTGGAAGACATAAGAATGAAGGCTTGGGCATTGGCCTTTAATGTTGTTTCTGAGTAATGAACAAAGCTAGGAAAGTCCACAGTAGAACCGAGTTTCTAATGAAATCTTAACATCTCATAACTGATGGTCTGTAATCCATCTCATCCATGCCTTTCTGTAAAAGTCAGGAGTTTAAAAGACAACAAACAGGATGTCTTAATGCACACAGGCTGGATTTATGGAAGAATAAAGTGTCCGTGGGATACACTAAGTAAGTCAGCACCTAGTTGGGGTGAAGTAAAGAACATGTCACTTCCCCTTGTCAGTGAGGGCATTCACTTCTGTACATTGGGGAAAAAACACAATGTGGTCTTGCATCATAAATGCCTTAAAGCATTTCCACTGCCTGTGATTTCTTCACCCTTTATGAGGGGTAGGGAGTGAGGGAGGGCTTGCAAAATCGCCTGTATGCAGTGAGCCTCGTGCATGAGTTGGTATTGAATTTTGAGCTGTTGTGTCGGTGGGCTAGGGGCTGCCTGGACACCCCCTGCCTCTGTGTTTATCTCCCGATAGCAGCACCTCAGAGATCTGCTTTCTAGAAAACAAGGAATCATAGAATCAATGAGGTTGGAAAAGCCCTTTAAGCTCATTGGATCCAACTGTTCCCCAGCACTGCCAAGGCCACCGCTGCCCCATGGCACTGAGGCCTCATCTCCACGGGGAGATGTCCCTTGCAGGGACAGTGACTCCGGCACTGCCTTGGGCAGCCTGTTCCAATACCCAAAGGGCTTTTGGGGAACAAAACACCCTGGAGCAGATCCAACCCAGGAAGGGACTTTGGATCAGGGCACCCATGTGCCTGTGCCACCCTCCAGCTGCTGCAGAGAAACGCTGTGAAAGCCACACACGCACCAAAAAATAACCCAACCCAAAGCGAAGCGCTCAGAAACCCCTCCCCGAAGCAGGATTATTGTCACCAGCAGCAGTTAGTCAATCACCACTTAGGAAAGAAGCCCCAGCAACTAGACCTCAGTGTATAATTAACTCATCTATCAAAAAAAAAAAAGGCAGGAATTGAAGTGAACTGTTGTTGGGCTCCAAAGCAGAAGCCAAGTTAATTATTTTTATGAATATTCATAGGAAACTTGTACAATTTCCAAACTAGGCCTTCAATTACTAATCAGTTAACTAAAGAACTGGTATGACTACTTCTTCGCAGGGAAAACTGAGCTTCGAGTGGAACAGACAAGCGCATAGAAACAGTTTAGAAATGAGAAGACAGTGGTGGAAGCTGATGGTGGAAAGCTACCATTTAGATCACAGATGCAAGGAAAGGGAGAACGGAGCATTTGAAGGATGCAATGCTCTCAAGCCCAGACAACTTCCAGAGCAGACATAGAACCTGCTGCGTGGGTCAAAGCAAAGGCTGTTGTGCTAGACCGAGCTTTGTGTCTGTCCTAACGGCTAATGGTGGGCAGCAGTTGTATTTCTCAGGCTAAATTCATGTTGTTGAGTCTCAGGAGTTACCTGTGGGCTAAAACACAACCGAGGAACTCTGTAGTTATGTTGTACCTGCGCTCACTGAGCACATTCTGATCAGGAATACAATGAGTATTTAGGAAATAGGGATGTAATTATAGTGACACAAGTCACCATGGAGAGAGGAGGTGGCTGGTAGCTGGTGCTGCAGCTGGTGGCTGTCCCAAGGAACAAGGGATAGGACAAGAAGAAAGGGGTTCAAGCTGCACCAGGGGAGGTTTGGACTGGACATTAGGAACAATTTCTTCCTGGAAAGGGTGATCTGGCAACTCAATTGATTCTATGATTCTGGACTGTGGAAATGAGGATTGCTCCAACCCAGCAAGAGGAAGATCCCTCCAGGAACTGAATGGAAATTGGTTCTGTAGTGAAATCTGTGCTTCCTGAAAAGAACCCTTTGGGTTTCACAAGAGCACCAAGGGGGCTGCTCAGGTTGCCCAAGCCTGGATAGGGCAACTAGCTCTGCTTTGCTTGTTGGAGGGGAAAAGATTTGCAGGAAGGCAAAGCCAGTTTTAGACTTTCAAGCCACTTCCCTAACAAAAAAGGGCTGTGAGACCGCTGGCCCTACCAGAAGCCCCAAGGGAGGTCCGTGGGGAAGGCAAAGCAAGGAAGCGCTGCTGCCGGGACCGGAGCAGCAGCAACCCGGCATGGAGGGACTGGGGCTGCCGGCACCAGGGTCACAGAGACCCGGGGTGGAGTGACCCTGCCTACAGGGACCGGGGGCCGCAGAGCCCGGGGATGCAGGGACCTGGGCCGCAGGGACCGGCCCCGCGCTCCCCCAGCCAGCCGGCGGAGCAAGGCTGCCATCTAGTGCCACCACCCCGACCGCTTTGTATCCTTGGATCCCTCCTGCTTCCTTCTCTCCTCTTTATTTATTTTTTCCCCCGTTTTCCTTTTTTTTTTTTTTTTT
>NDXB01005039.1:0-17116 GCA_002631895.1 Agapornis roseicollis
GACTCTTCATTAGGGACTGTAGTGACAGGACAAGGAGTAATGGGTTCAAACTTAAACAGGGGACATTTGGATTGGATCTAAGGAAGAAATTCTTCCCTGTTAGGGTGGTGAGGCGTTGGAATGGGTTGGCCAGGGAGGTTGTGAGCGCTTCATCCCTGGCAGTATTCTAGGCCAGGTTGGACAAAGCCTTGGGGTGGCATGGTTTAGTGTGAGGTATCCCTGCTTATGGCAGGGGGGTTGGAACTGGATGATCTTAAGGTCCTTAAGGTTCCTACCCAAGCCATTCTATGATTCTATTCTAAACCTCAGCAAATGACCACACAGATTTCTGCAAAATGCCTAATGAAAAACACAATATTGTGTCCTGGTCTCTGGTATCCACCCCCATTTTCCTTGTGTAGAACCTTGCCAGACTTTCACTGGAGACTCAACCTGATATGCTAAATGTCAGACATCTGCTCACAACCAGGTTTCAATAAAGAGATGGATTTGAACTAAAACTGCCCATGAGCCTGGAATATAATTTCACTTATTCCAAAATCCCGCATTTCTGAAGATATTACTCAGAATTTCAGAAGTCACTTTTGAAATATGAGCTTAAGGTAATAAAGTGCTTATCTTCACAACCTTTTTTCCCCCTTTCTTAAAATACAAAAAAATATTCAGCTTTTCTAAGGCACAAAGACAAATGATGCTCAAAAACCTACAGACTTCATGCAACAGTGTTTCCTCATGGGTTTACATGTTCTTTCCCAGCTAGAGAGACACTATAATAATCACCTGAAACGGGGAACTTCTGACATTTTGGAACAGAAGGGAATCTCCCTGTGAAAAGCTAATGGCACAAAGGAAGTTCAAGAAAATCCTGGCAATGCCAAATGAGTTACCAGACTGCAAGAAAGTCTGTGGGCTACAACGGCTTTTCTTTCGTGCCTATGGTATATTTGCTGAATTGAAATTTTCTCTAAGAAACGGCAGTATGAACAACTACTGTTTCAGGTGGTGAAGAGCACGCACACATGGCATCCTGATAGATGGGAACAAAAATACTTATAGATTCTGTTCTTACAGAAATGTGAACTCTCCACTATTTCAGCCACTGGGTTCCAGCAGCTGCTGTTTATTCCTTTCACCCACAGAGTGAAAGCTGAAGAAAAAAAGGCTGAGGACAGAGTATTGCAAGTGAGCTGGTGCCAGTCAAAGAATTGTACTGAACTTAAATAGACTAGAGATGAAGAGGCAGTTAGTAGTACATGCTATGCTAATGGCACATTTATTTACCACACTACAGGGTTGAGTTAACAGGTCAGGAGAAAGCATCCATTGACTGCACTGGGTTGGACAAAGGTGGAGGGCTTGACCAAAATTGTTGCACACAGCATTCCCAGCAGTAACTGTTGCATTAGTGTAGTTTACTGTTCAGGTGTGACACAGTATTCAGAGGTGAAAAGGGGTCAGCACTTGCTATGTGAACAGCAGCAATGGGATTTTCAGGCTTACCATTTTCCTGCAGTCAGAGAGGTAAATAACTCAAAGACATAGTTTGATTTCAGCCACGGGATGGCAAAGAGAGAACTAAGTCATAGCTCCACAGAGATACTCAGCTGCTCCACTGGCAGCTCAGTCTTTCCTTTCCTCTCAGGATGGAATTTATTAACATAGCTCTGAGCTCTGACTTCATTCTTAGTGGCTGATTTTGTGTCCAAATGTCTCTTTGCTGGCTGCTTAGACTAGGTGGGGGGTATTGCCCTAGAGTATCATGCTGGTTGAGGACAATAAAAAGCTCTAAAAATTTATTACTCTTCTTTAACCCTCACCTCCTCACTATCATTTTGCAACGGTACACACAAAGTACAGATAAGCAGTGAAAACAGAAGACGTGAAGTACCCATGACAACATACAGAAGCACTGAAGTGATGCTTCCTGCCTTCTTTACTTGGAGCTGAAGTTAGCTGACATGTTAGAAATCATAAAACTGAACGGAAAAGCAAAAGTACTCCCAGAAAAACAAAGTGATTTGAGATTGGATACCAATCTCATACTGTCAACTGAGCTGCATTAAGAACCATCTAATGCCTTGTGATCTAACAGGACTAACAGCACAGGGTATGCAGTACAGATCAACCCACCCCCAAGTTTGGTGGGCACAACCTTCCCAATGCAAAGCTCACTCACACCCTCAGCATTAGTGAGACAAAGCTCAAGAATCTTTTCTCCTCTATGGCTGTTTTAAGAAACAGATGTGTCCTTAGAGGAAATTCTGGGGTAAAAATGCCTGAGTATTATTCAGTATTTTCCTGAAATTTTCCAGTGCTGCTCTTATTCAGGATTAAGTTCTACTTTATTTTGTTGTACCAACAAACAACAAATCCAACCCCACAGCACTTAGTCTAAATCCACTGGAGTTTTATTGCACCACTGCTTAAGTGGGAGCAGACCTCAAATGTTACTTCTCCCTTTCTGAAAGCAGAAGACCATAGCACTTGAGCTCAGAAGCTTGACCATTAATTGTTTGTATTACAGAGCCTATGACATACTTAAGTAGCTGAGCACAACAATAAACACAATAGTCAGTTCATTAAATCATTCTTTGTTAAGACTTTCCAAAGCTTTGGGCTTAAGCCTCTTAAAATTGAAATCATTACACTATTTTTTTTTTTAAACAAATGAGCAAACATAACTCACACAAAAAGGGGAAAGCACAACAGAGCCTTTGATGTATGCATCATCACTGTGATGCCTCGCTGAGATTAAACTATATGTCTAACACCGCTAAGAGGTTCCAGCAGCTCTTTCCAAGGAGAAGCTGAAATCAGGAAGGACTACAGAGTGCTGCCGTTACTGCCACCTCTCCTGCAACAGCTTTCCTTGGCCTGTCACATCACGAGAGAGGCTATCAATAAACTCTGTAGAGTGGTGTTTGTGGTTCCTCTTGTGCCCGTAAGATCCTGTCAAAACCTTGACTTGCTGATGCACCCTGCCAGGCTCTGAGGATGACTGGAGCTGACAAAAGGTAGAAGTAGGAATGGAGATTTACTGCCATGGGAGGGTTTGTTCTTTTTAACACCATGTGTTAATATTCCAGCTTAGAAAAATGAAGCCAAACTATCTACAGCCTTGCAGGTATTAGGCAGGCATTTTATACACGGCCATTTAGATAAGGCTAAAATACCTTAATAAAATGCTACTGCAATGACCACACTGAATGATGCTCCCTTTTAAATAAAATCACAATCCTCACCCTTTCTTTTGCCACACAGCTCTTGCTCCCCACAGCTCATTTCTGCTCCCCATGCCAACATTGCAGCCGCACTGCAAAAGAACTCTGTTTCTCTTTATTCTTAAAACAATCCTGCACCTTTTCTCACATCATATGTCATGGGCAGAACCTCTGCCTTTCTCTTCCTGTAAATATCTTTAGGATGTGAATTCACAGAGATATGCAGAGCTGAGCAAAAGACTCAAAAGAAGAAATCGCAGTCTTTTTTCCCTACTGTGGCTACTATCTGCTTTTTCCCTTCCCTCAGCTGTGTTGTTTATTCTGTTTGGTGCTACAGCATGTTGGACTAAAGCCTGCTTCTGCTGGGTGCTGAGTGCTCCTAGCTCCTGATCAGGTTAATCAAAGGTGCCAGCGCTCAGCTCCTTTGTGGAGGTGTCTATAAACTATAAGCAGTTTAGGGCTGCAGAGTGCTGTTTATGGGCCTGTGAAGTGACATGTTCCTTTTTGGGATTAACAAATACAAACAATAAGGAATGTGGTCAACATCCTATTCTAGCAGACCATTAAACCTGCTTCTTGAGTTTTTACTGTTTCTTACAGTTGCTGCCACTGTGATTTTTAAGACAAGGTTCATGCTGATATGGAAGTTACAGAACTGTGGCTTGGCAGAGGATCCTGCTCTGTTCTTCCTGAGATGAGGAGGGTGAAGAAAAAAAGGTGGTGGGGTGAGAAGGAGGCAAAGCCCAACTTCCTTTTCCCCATGCTCCTTTCCCTCAGCCTGAGCAGAGGGCTTGCCTAGGACAGTTGAGGCTTCAGACCTAAGACTAGGTTTGCTTATGTTAGACACAAAGCACATACAGCTTTAAAAAAAAAAAGGCATAAATGAATTGAGAGTTAAAAACTACTAGAGAATACTCCCTGGGATTATCTGTACTATCAAGACAGGAAAACTTTGCAGATGCTACTGTCTCTCTAGAGGAATAAATGCTTGCATTTTAATATTCTCAGCAGCTGGTTCCTGTTGAATGCCATCAGGATGATTCAGCCACCCACCAGGAACACCAGTAGCAAGTGCACACACACACACACACACACAGAGAAATCTCTAAAACTTTCTGCTCCTGATGCCAACGCTGTTACTTTGGCAGAGTCTGATGTGTATCAGCTATTCATTGTTACTACCAGTAGTGGGTTTAACTTCACCCTGGGATAGTGAAAGAAAGCAACTAGACCCTGGTGCTGCCCTAATCAATCCAACTGCCTTCCTCCTATCAGTGCTTCCCACAAACTGTATTGTCAGCAGCTTACTCTGTGGTTACTTCATTCACCTTCAGCCTTGCCACAAGTAACATATCTCTCCTGTGAGCTTGTCTCTTCAAAGTGATGGTTCAGGCAGTCTGATGTCCTTCCCCCATAGTGGTCAACATCTGATGCAAGGGACATCACCTTAGAACATACTGGGTTTCTACATGAGACTGAAATGCAACAGATTACTTCCTCACCCTAGCTGATGATTAATCTACATCTGAAAACATGAGGTTTGCTTTCCCTCCCCATTTTTTTTAAAACCCAACGCCACTGATGTTCTGTCTGTGGTCTGTGGACCATTTCCAGGTGTTTTATGGAGGTGCATCTGTCTATCTGCAATAATGAAGCATTTACTTTCCCTCGAGTGGCAATGCTTCCTGACAACTGTTGACCGGGTCAAATCACTCAAGGTTTCCTCTAATCCTACTGGGACAAATTTCTGCTTTTCTTTTGTCTCGCATTTCTTGGAAGTAGACTAGACTGATGCCGATCTGCATGAGCCTACATGGAGAGGAACCAAACTACACAAGGCAGAACTAAACAGCATAGGCAATCATACAGACTGGGTGACCTGTGACTATAGATCCTATAGGAGGGAAAAAAATCTTTGAGTTCTAATCGATGTGATAACTGACAGCCAGAGAGTGAAAACAGCTCAAATGCAAAACTGTGGGACTGTAACCAAGCAGCTGCACCCATCTGATCCAAAATGTCCAATTTAAGTCTTCCTCCTTAATATTACTGCTATTTCAGTGGGCTCAATACAAAAGGTGCTAGAGGCGGACAGCAAAGCAGTATCAACATCTATTCTAAAATCATGTGGTTTAATTCTGTTATCACAGAGCATCCCTAACTTCACCATTATTCAATGTTAACTCAGACCAAACCAGCAGCATTGGGCTTTCAACAGGAACAACCCCTAGTACTGGTGCCATACATACAGGTAACTCTTCAAGTAATCTCTCAAACAAATGACAGAAATACAGATTTATTACCCATGCCAAGTTGTTCTTGTGTGGAAAAGAAGCCAAAATAGAGAAATCAGAGATTGTGCATTGAATAAGTGACAGAAACATCACAAACACAAGTGTTCTCATGTCAGATCCCTGATGTATCCATATAGCTTGTGATGCCTACTGCTGAATGCAGTGATATTCATTCTGATTAGAAGTGATGCTATCATACTCTTTACTTGCTTCTCAAAGAATATTTTCAAGAAACTGTGTAATTTCCACAATCCAGAGTGGACCCTACCATGATCTCACCTTAAATCAACAAAGTGACAGAGCTGCCACTTGCTCACTCTAATGAGTGAAACAGCTAAGTGCCATTCAGAGTCAGCCAGGAGTCTGCATGAATATGGAAAAGCAAGGCAGGAGGGCCACAGAAAGTGAGAGTATAATCTTTTATACTGAATTAAAAATTAAAAAAAAAAATAAAAAAAAAAAAAAAAAAAAAAAAAAAAGAAAAAAAAAATAACAAAACCTGCTCCTGCTGCAGACACATATTTGCCTTGCTGTTTTGCTTATAAATCTAAAACACATAATACCAGCTTTAAAATTCCAGTTACAAGGAAATTACATACTGCTGCTATCATTTTTAACATCAGTGAGTATATCTTTNCTGAATTAAAAATTAAAAAAAAAAATAAAAAAAAAAAAAAGTAAAAAAATGAACTGCTATAACAGTTTTCTGGTATTTCATCTCAAGTAAAAAAGGAGAATTAAAATTCCCAGAAATGAAAATCACTGAAAACCAGGGAGTTATTTTTAATTAAACAATAAAACCAGTGCTTTTCTTTTTTTTTTCTGCCTTGTAAAAAAGAACGTGAGGAAGGGGAAAGAGAACATTTCTTTTACTTTTCTTTTTCTGCAATGAATAATGAGAGCTTTTTGACCATTTCTTCCAGTAAGCTATCTCACTGGATGTTATGTGGCAACAAGGATCTGTTACCCATTGTGGTTTCAGGGCTGAGAATGGATTGGATTGTCTTCTCTGTTATTTTAGCCCCAAAGTATATTTTAAATACCCTTAAAGAGAGTGAAAATTCTTCTCATACCAGCGACAGGGAGAAATGGCTTTAGAAATTACTTTCATGTTTCCAACTGGTTTCGCCTTTTTCTCCTTTGAATTCTTATTTTTCTCTGCTTGCACAAATGCAAGGGGATAGCTTTGTTCAAAAGATTTTTGGAATACGACACTTGGTGATCCACCATCAATCAACAAGAATACCCAGATATGTGTTTATAGTGAGCAGCGAGTGTTGTGGAGTTTACTTGCATGCACTTCATTCCCATTGGAGACAAGTCAGCCACACAAAAGCCAGTTTGAAGGGCTGGCTTAAAAGCATGTATCTTCTTAAAAGCTAGTCTGACTGGTCCAGACTGGCACCATTTCAGTGCTTGGCCTACAGTGGCCACTTAGAAATTATCTTTACCTCACTCCCAGATTGGTTAGGATTAGGCATGTGTCTTGAAAAGAAAAATCAAAGTTCTTTAGACAAATATTTTTTCTCTCATAATAGAAACCAACCAGAATTTTACCTTGGCCAAAGGGTTTTATCGAGATTCAAGAGAAGAACACTAATACCTTCCAAGCACAAGGAACTCGTTACACTCATCCTCAGTGCTTTTGTAGCATCACTGACAAGCATTATCAGAGTTATTTCACAGGCAAAGGAAGACGCAAGAATTCTTCATACTGGAACTACACGAAACCCAAAGATGAAGGCAACCTTGCCACTTGCACCAAATGATTTCAAAGCATTTTACAGGCCACACTGGTCCCATCTTATCAGCTGCCCTAAGACAGCAAACCACTGGCCAGTTTTAGAGTTGTTTGGAGTAATCTGAAGCCAGGGGGTTAAGTGATCAGTCCCAGGCTGCACTGTGAGTAGGCAGTGGCTGAGGAACATGTCCAAATCGCGATGCCCCAGCCACCAGAGCAAAGAGAAGTACTGCTCTGAAGAGGGCTGGAAGAGAAACAACTTGGGAGAACTAACAGTACACTTACCCTAAGAAAGTTTTACCCTCTTCTTTGTGCTTTTGTCGGCAGGGGAAAAAAAAGCTATGTGTGTCAGAAGAGCTTTCTCTCTTCTAATTAAGCCTCCCTTTGGTTATGCCCTGAACATTGGAGTTTTAATCCTGAGCACATAGGGGCCTTGGGTAGAAAATCTGGCCAGCCTTTTTCACAAAGTCTGAATGTGTTCAGACCTTTCAACACTGTACCAGCCCCTCTCTAACCTTCAGACTAAGCAATGCATTTTCAAAGCCATAATGAGCTAAGCCCACTGGCCTCCTGTGAGATAGGGAACTACTCGAGGCCTGAGAAGACAGAGTTCATAGTACCCAAGGTGAATTACTGCTACTTTTTGTTACATTCTTAACATTATCTGGTATTTCCCCATTGGTCCTGACCTTACTGACCACCGCAGACTACATTTGTTTCTCTTTCCTGTCCTTTAACAGCTTTACCATGCTTCTCTTTTCATGCTACTTTCTGTGCCTATTCTCAAGATTTTTTTTCACTTATATTCCCACCTATTTCCATCTTTATAACTGGATCTTTACTCACTTATTTCTTTAATTTCTGCCTCACCTATTTGGGAAGAAAAAGATACCCACTGCCTCTGCATACCGTTTCTCTATTCGCCCATTCCTTCTGCCATCAATAACTCCTCACATCTCACTTCAAATTCCACTACTCACCTTCCTATGTCTTCAAACTGTACTCTAAGTGTCAAAAACTCAGCAAGACCAGCAAAGTTTATTAATACCAAGCTTGGGGAAAAGTTTTCTGACAGTAGAGGGCTCCTTAATACATCAGACAAAGGCATAGCTGAAGTTAGTCAAATTCAGATCCAAAAGAAGTGAAATGGATTATTTTAAACCCCTCGTAGTAATTGTTTTAAACATGTGGTTATCCCTTTACTTGAAGACCCTAAGATTACCTGTCTTTCTGAAAGATATGTTCTAGCTCACCAGAAGGTAAGAGCTTTAAGAAATTCAGTAGGCTTTATCACATACAGGAAACCAGACAGGACTCTCAGAAAGGCCCTTGCTACTTGACCACCTTCAGAGATGAAAAGGCATCAGTGTCCGGTTTGCTTGTCTGACCTTGCTTGGTAGTCTCCCCTCTTGTTCCACCTGATAGCAAATGTTGGTCAGCTTGGGGCAACTCCTTCACTCTTCAGCCACAATGATACTTTCCCTGTCTGCAAGAGTTATCCTTTCCCAAGCCAGGACTTCATGGCTCCCTTGAAAGTGGAAACTGTGAGGATCTAAACAAATGAATTCTCCTAAGACCCGTTTGTACGTTGAGAAAAAAACTGAGCAACATTTACTTTTCAAGAGCCTTTCCTCATTTTACAGCTCCAGTCCCTGCGCCAGCTTCTGCTCAGGGCTCTTCCAGACTGCCTCCAATAAAACTGACCTAGTTCTCCATGGCTCACTAAGGTCCCCAGAAGCATCACTAAGAGCTCAAGATTAATACATTTTTTTTCTACTACATGTTAAAAGGATCTTAGCAGCCACAGAGCTGTGAGGCCCAAGACACATGAAGTTATCAATGACTCAATTTACATGAAATTACCATTTTGAAATGTATCTTTTTAATCATATCTATGATAATATACAGTCATGTCTTAACTATGGTACAACTGACAGATAGGGAACCAACCAGCATTGAATACGTGGACTTTTCAAGGTCTGTTTAAATTCAGTCTAAACTGTGGGTTTATGGCATTGCAAAAATTTACTGAAAAAACATGAGTTAATATTTGTCCAGTTTTTTCGCATGAGAAGTGCTGTTACTGTTGTCAAAAAGTCTACTGTGGGCTTAAGTAGCTGTGAGAATGCAAAACAGTTTAAAATGTGAATAGCTTTCGTAACTAATAGCAAGTAGGCAATATAACAGATGGCAACTCACATGAAAGATAAACCACATCTTTGTAACAATAACTTACATTCAGAGGGGTAGCGTTTCCCAGAGGTTAGAGCATGAGACTAGAATCCAGGATTCCCAGGTTATCCTCCTGGCACTGCCACTAACTCACTGTATGAACTTCAAGAAGTCACTCAAAAATCTCTGTGCCTCAGTTTCCTCCTCTGCATTATGGAGATCTTAGAAGTATCACCAGACCACAGAGGGTAAAAGGCCCAAGGTTTTTGTAATAGGCATTTTGAGACAAACGAAGGTATGGAAGAACAGTGTTTGCTGGTGCCATTATTTGGACATGGATTGAATTGCAAACTGGTTACTATACTCAACGCTGAGCTAATACAGCCAACCCCAGAGTGAGAGGTGGCAGCTGCTTAACTGTGCTTCATACCCTTATGGTATGCTTCAGGCCAGGAAGTGAATATTGCCCTATGCAACTGGCACTTCAGAGAGAATTCAATGAGGGCAAATACAATTACCTTCATTGAAATTTAGCCAGGACATTATGCAATCTTTAACAGCAGTCTGAATCTCTATTTTATATCTCCGACAAAAGGGAGCACCTACAGCTCTCCAGGTTTCTGTCATCATTAGTTGGCACATTACCACGTTTTGATCAGGAACAAGATTGCTTCTCACTCTCTGACTTTGCTTTGTGCAGCTCTACAGAGTCCCACAAAGGTCCTCCAAAGCAAGCATCAGAACAGTCTTACGCTGTCTGACACGGGCATAATACAAAAGGAATAGGCTGCAAATAAATGTTCCCCTTTGCTTTCCACTATGAAAACTATAAACTTATCTCTTTTTTTTTATTATTATTTTTTATGAGTGATGAATTTTTAACTGTACAAGTAGGAGAGACTCTACTCAGAGAGGGTCCATTTTTGCCATGCTTGACAGGCAAAGATTTCCCCCTGACCCTAGCAAAAATTATAATGAAAATAGAAATTAGAGTATTGGAGCAGGAGGGAGAAAATGGTTACAGAGAGGAAGATTCCTTATAGGGTACACCCTGATGCTTCAGCAATGCACAGGCAATGGCTCAAACTAAAGCTCAAAACAAGCTTGCTGCCTTGTCTTATGAGTCGGGAAGGCTGTCTCAAATGAGATGTTTTACTCTCTCCAGCTGTATAGGGTTATTGTGGCATTGATAATTTTTCATGGCTTTGGAAGACTGTGGGGATATGTTTCAACAAGCCAAAAAAAGTCACAAATTAGAAAAAATAAAATATATAAAGAACAGCTGATCTCACTGAAGAAGACTCTGGCATCTTCCTGCATAGAGTTTTCACTGGTATTTCCTGATTCTCCAGCCAAAGAAACCATCACTAAACCCTTTTTTCCTGGGAGGAGGGAACAGAAATTATTTCTCACGCTAGCTCTTTAAGCTTTATGGGATACGCAGTTGAGATTAACAGGTCAAAGAGTTTTAGGAGTCCTACTCAGAGGACTATGTCTAAAGAATATTCTATGCAACTGACTTAACTGTGCTCTCCAGATGGTCAAAACTGAAAAGGCCATCTGAGCAGAAATCAAGTTTTGGAAAGTGCCATGAGAAATTCTACCCAGAGGATGTGGATTCTGCTTGTGCTGGCTTCAGTGGAAACAGAATTATTCTGACTTATTAACTATTTTTTTTTGTTGTTGTTTTTAATCTTAAGTTCATACAAAGAAATATCTGGAAATTCCATGTTGTTATTTTCAAAAGTGATGAGCTCAAATCACAAAATCTGGATCTGGATGCCGAACGGTGCCAGAAGTTCAGGAGAGTTTGGACCGAGAAGGCTGGCTCAGGCAAGTGTTGAGTGTTTTCCCAGGATTTTCTGAAGGCCAATACAAGGGTTTCAAAGAGAAGAGAGGCATGTGCAACATGGCAGAGTTACAGAAAAACATCGCTTGGAATTTCCTGGGTTTTTCGAGATTAAAATTGTGAGTCTAATTAGTTTAAGGAAATTAGCTCTTTGTAATTTTCATTTTGTATTGAAGAAACACGAAAAATTAAAAATAGAATGAAAATGGAAAAATTAATGGGTTTCAGTAATTAGTTAATCACAAAATGCTCCTGTCTGAGTGTGACTGCCCAACACACATTAAAAAAGAGAAGAAGAAAAGTAACCATCGTTTTCCTCATACCTTCCAAAATAATATAAGCTTCACCTCTGTGCTTGGAACAAGTATTTGAAATTTCAATTCAGCTCATTTTTTAGTGGTAAGTCACTGAAATCAGTGTCTAGGTTGAAATAACATTTCACCATACCATTAACACAGACATAGTATAGATACATGCATCCTGGCAGAAATAAACCAGAATTTGTTCCTCCTACAGGCCACATCATCACATTTACACGAGTTGCATGCACTAATGAAATGTTAAATGGAAGGGAAACCTCTTCTGAGAGCAGACCTTTTCACCAAGTGCTGAACTTGGGATCTCTGACATCTGAAAGCAGCATGGCAAGTTATTACTCTGTAGGAAAACACATTTCTCTTAACAGTGGTGATCCAATCTAAGGCCTCACAAGCCACACACTGGTGCACTAAAGAGACGTGTTAGACAAGCTGTTTTGTCCCTTGGCTATCACCCTCCACAGCACTGAATAGATCCGGATTGGGCTGGCTTAGAAAAGAAGTCAGATGAAAGCAGCGAAGTTAAGCCAAGTCAAAACACAATTTTGGTGCAATTACACCAAGTCCAAGTTATGCTAACAAAACTTCCGCAGCACCGAGCCTGGTCTTCTCTGCCCAGCCCAGAGCTACACTTTCAGCCATGACCTGCAGAGCCCAGTTTTCAGCTTTCCGCAGCTCTTCGCTATATTTATTTAATGAGGTAGCTACATATGTATTTTATCACTATTTGAGCTTATAGTAACTTTGAAATCGAAACATCTACTCCACAGAAAGTCACAGAAGTTTGAGGAGAACGTTTTTTACTTTAAATCAAGATGCTGAGCAACAATCCACTGCAATGATCACAAATTTCAAAGAAGCCTTCTACCTTGCACTTACAACTTACATACCTCTTGAACTTCAACCTCGCTGTTGAGCTGTTTACTGATTGCCAAGTCAACTAGATCCACAGGCGGCTACCAGAATGACCTCACAAACAAATACTCACAGCTAGGACTGCCCAGAGCACTGGAGCGTGCGTAGGGTAACAAGGAACATCATGTACCGTGCACGAACAGTATGCGATTTTTAAACATTCGTAACACGTATTTCAAAGACCAATTTCTTCCAACTAACTCTTTAATTCCCTCCCCAGGACCATGAATGTGCCTAAACACAGAATAATAAAGCAAAGCTGGTTTTGAGCTGCTAGAGGAAGACAGAAGAGGAAAGAAGACTCAAAACACTGTCTCTGGTCAAAGAGCCTCTTACTCCTCATTGAGATGACCAAATGAAAAGAAATGGTCTGTTGCTGAGAACGAAGAAGAGATATTGTTAATCTTCTGAGGGAACTGGAGGCATATACAAATAAAATTTCAGACTGCAAGAGTCATCTCAACTCAGCTCTAGCATCTCCACTAAAACAAGCTCATCCTGCGTGCTCCAGTGGGATGCTGTGCTGTGGAAGGGCACATTCTGGGGTGTCTGGTTTCCAATGCTGATTCAAGGGGATCACCCTAAATCCTGATGGTTTAATTCTGTTTTTCTATTAACCCTTTCTCAGGAAAACCTGCACTGACTTCAGCGGGAAGGTGTCTCAGTTAGATGAGAAGTAAGAAACACCACCACCTAGCAGGGAGACCCCGATGTGGCTCAGCACACCTACAGTATGGCTGAAATACAGCTGTTTCTGGATTTGTAACAAAAAACCCTCTAGTCTCTATTTGCTTCACTTACAAGACTGCTTCTGTATACTGGCGTAAGCATACACTGGAGAGGAAATGCTAAAACTCACAGACCTTCAGCTACGCTAACAGGACTATCAGCACAAAATGTATATGATTTATATGTATTTTGTACATACAAAATACTCCCATACTCTCTGTTGGAGCATGGTGATCGGCCCGCACGCAGCCAGCTGCTGAACAGTGCAAGCTGGTGGAAGGGCTGGCCGGCCAAAGCACCTACCCCTGACGGAAAACTCCAGTTTTTGTCTCTACAGTGCAAACAGGATTTCGGCTTTGATGATCTTACCAAATTCAGATTGAAAAGCCCCACTCAGTTCCACAGAAATACAGCAGTAATTACGAAGGGAGCGAAGTTGTGTAAAAAGCTTGTTTTCTGGTTTGCTTGCCAGAGTATATCACAATTCAGGTTTTACAAAAGTGAAGCAAACAAAACCCCAAACGCTTTAAATTCCTCCCAGAAAATCTAAACCTCCCCCCTCCAAACCTTCTCTCTTCAGAATGGTTTTTAGGGATTTCCCCCCTTTTCCTTTAAAAATCATTTCTTCAAAATTGTCAAAATAAATCCTTAGCTCAAAACCAGAAATGAAAACATTGCGTAGGAAAGTATCAAAACAAAACATTACCTCTCTTTTGGCAAGACAGACCTTTTTTCTTGCAATGATTTAATACATTTGATAGCAATTCATTGTTTCTGTTGACGTGACTTTGCATTTTCAGGCAAAAAGTTTTGCAGCCGTGTTTCTCTAAACAACATATTGCAGAAGACAGCACAAAGAGAGAAAAAAGTCATCTCCTATACCTAAAACGTGACTCGGTATCAGAAATATCGCTGCTATAAGGTTACTTGGCTATACACCTCCGACTGGTAGCTGCTGTATGGCTTTCTCCATCCTATTATTAGGCAGCAGCGTTCTGGTACAGGAAACTTTTATGGGTGGCGTACACAAAGCACGTCTAATTCCTACCTCGCCCTGCACTTCATCCTCTTGTTCCCTCAGCACGTTTCATTTCCTTACAGCCTGAACTCCCCCTGTTTGCTCACCTAAATGCAGCAGAGCTGGCATGGGGATGGCTACCTGACAGCTTTTCAAACTCGACGTGGAGAAGGTGCCCAAATGAAATAAATAAATAACCCGAGGAAAGTTCATGAAAGTGAAACAAACGGCGTGGAGCGGCAGGAGCAGCAGCAGCAGGCAGCCCTGTACTCCTCCTTACACTGACATAGGTGTATCCCAACTTCACCCACTCAGGCAGGAGAGACAGACAGACATACACGTGTGCATACGGACACACTAAGAAGTGCCAGAAAGGGTCGAGGAAGAGTTAAAAGAGAGAAATAAAACCGAAAGGTGTTATTTATTTTTACAACTCGACAATGAACTTCAATTTTGGCAGAGGATTAAAAACAGCCCTGGGAAATGATTACGTTTTGGGTTGTTTTTTTTCTTTTTCCCTTTTCTATAAAGCGTCAGCACAAAAAAAGAGAGATTATAAAAGGGATACGCTTGCATGGGCACACATAAAATAGGGGGGGAACTGGGGAGAAGGAAATGAAAAGAAAACAAACAGCCTCCTAACAGGCCCATACTGCTAACGGGAGTCCAAATAAAGAGTCATATGATATCTGATAGTGCAGGACACGTCGCCAGGAGCTGGAGCGGATTGCCTGCAGGAAGAAAGAGCCAGTGTGTTACTGCTCAAAGAGCTTTTCTTTCCCCTTTTTAGTATTTTTTTTCTTTGGCCCTCTCTCTCTTTTCTCCTGTACTGGGAATGTGCTACTCTCAGGTCAGGTCCATAGAGTCCCCAAAAGACAGCTATCATCTTTCTCCCTACTTCTGGAAGCAGTGACAACTACTGGAAGATGCCTTCTACTTGAGATTGAAGGGGGTTAAATCTAGATATCAGCTCTGTTATGTCCTCCCTCTTCTGTCATTATCTTCATGGTTGCAGATACAAAACGCTCACAATGTTAGATAAAATAATAGTAATAATAATTATTATTAAGGGGGGGGGGGCAGAAGAGAGAAAAAAGAATCAGGAAGAAAAAAAAGAGACTGCTTATCCTATGGAAAACTTCAAAGGCCAAGTCTCATTTCTGTGCTCTTTTGTTTACTTTTCCTGTGATTTTTTTTTTAATGCCCCTTTTGGAAAGTGAGAGAGCAAGAGAGAAAAGTCACAGAAAACAGTCACGCCATGGAAAACATCAGGAGTTGGGAAAACTCTCTGGAGGAACGAGGAAAGGGAGGATTTTAAATAAAAGGCAGGCATTCGTAATTTGCCAAAAGTTCCTCTGTTCGTTACGTTTGCCAGCAGAAAGACCAGCTCCTTTCGGTGGTCCATCCCTCTCTGTCAAGCATTCCACATTAAACTGAGAAGCCCACAAAGTACTTCTGACTCGATGCGGGGATTGCTGTTACCCATGGAAATGAAGAGCATTACCTGCAGTGAAGGTACATGGACTAAGAGCAGGGGACTTGAGGCCACGGCCACCCCCAACTTCTGCTGAGGAAGCGGTGCCCACTACAGCTTTGGAGAGGGAAGAGCCCCAGCTAACAGAGCTGGAGGGGTACAAGCTCCCAGCCTAGATACTGGTATGAAAACAAAACTGTTTTAACTGGTAGTTTCACTTGTCGTGGACAGTTTCCCTTTACTTTTGCAAGAGATGGGCTGTATCCTGCACGACTTTTTGCCACTGTAAGGTACTGGCACTCCTGAAGTGGTGCAGGCAGAGCCCAAGGATGGATTTTTTCCCCCTCCATCATCTGAGGAGATGTAAATGGACTAATTCTCCGTGTACACTTAGACAATGCATAGATGTTGCTTATAAACAGTGCCACAGATACATATGTGTTACCTATGTAGCTGTATCAGACAGCCTTTTCTGAGGGATGCCTGCAGCATGAATATAAAAATCAAGGTATTGTAGCAATAATGCCCTGCATCCAGAAACAATCGTTGTAACTCTGTAATAATTTGATCTAGTTCTGTATATTGTATGCTTATGATTTTTGGAGGGTGGGGGGGAGGGTTTACAATATACATCTTCCTCTCTTCTGTACCACTACTAGAAGATGCAGTTTTTAGACTTGTAATCTGTCAAAGCCAGGAAAATACAAATCAATAAAGGAAGGAAGGCAGAATTTGGCTAAAGAAAGCACTTCCTTAAGCTACTGAATTTGCAACAGTATATATTCTCAAACACCCTAAATATTGTACAGGATACACTGCAGAGAAGATACCCTGCACGTTTGTTATACGCTATATGCAATAAAATTCCAATCTAAACATCTCCTTCAATGTGATGCATTATTCTGTTCTGTACTACATGTGCCTTTTCCACGTACAAATAGACAAAGAGTGTATCCGTAAGAAATACATTCAGAAGAACAAAAAATCCAGAGTTCGAGGAGCTCTATCCTGAAATCCTCAATTCAGGGCTCGATTAAAGAACTAAACTCAGGAGGTGAAATGGAGCCATTTGAGAGAGGGTCCCAGGGAACAGGAGGAACAAGCAAACAAACAAACAAACAAAAAAATCCCTGAGCTCCGACTAATCATTCGAGCTGCCAATGAGAGGTGACTTTTAGACAGATGGTCAGGGAAAAGCTGGGTCCGTGGACACAGACGTTAGTGCCCCATCTGTATTTTAGGATCCCAGCTTCAACAAGCCATTACCAACTTTTTTTCTAAGTGACAGAAAGTGAAAGATCGCTGTTCCCACTTTTCTTCTCCTACCGAATCCACACCACTTCCCTCTCAACGCCCCCCCCCCCCCCCCCCCCCCCCTTATCTATG
>NDXB01005040.1:5608-22833 GCA_002631895.1 Agapornis roseicollis
GGGGGGGGGGGGAGTGGGAGAAATAAAAGGGGAAGGGAGTAGAAATAGGGTTTAAATCACAACACCATCGAAAGGAATGAGAAATTACATATCCTGCCATGAGAACTGTGTCCTGCCATAGCTTAGTCCTCCAAGTTATAACTTATATATATATATGTTATATATGTGTATATGTTATAACTATGAGAAACTCTGGAAGTATCTTACAGCTCTGTTGGTCTGTACTTATGGAGCACTCAGAAAAAGCATCACATGAAGTTAGCACATGAGCTGTATTAGAGAAACAGCATGTGCATACATACATGCAACATGTGTACTTGTGTGTACAGTTATGTTTATTCTTTGGTGTGAAACTTGAATTTTTCTATTCCAGTGCAGGCTTTGGACCTCTTCATGCTTCCTCTCTGCTTTTCTTTTTTGTGTTTTTAAACCAGTGGTAAGTTACAGAAACACAGAAAGTGGCACTGCAGGATCTTTAGTGTTATACTAGCAGATAGCAGCATTCCCAGTCTTTGGATTTAGTGTTCTACTTCTTTTTCCTCTTTTTTTTCTAGCTGAAAACATTTGCTTTTGGAGACAAACTCAGTCACGTTGGTATCACATGAAATTTTAAGTATGGCAATATTGCTAGAGTAATTCCCTGAGGTGTGTGCTATGTCTAAAGCCAGCAGTGATCTAAACAACTGAAACCTGGGTAAGAGCATGTCTTTGAAAATAACGTGTAAAGTAAACAGTTTGACACAGGCTCTGTGGTGAATTTAAAATGAATTAAAGAGCAGGAGCAGATGTCTCATAGAAACAGGTCTGTTGAAATTGTTTATATCTTCTGAGATTTTTAGCCCTTCCTGTTTGATTTGGGGCAGGGGGGAGAGAGGGAGTCACTGAAGGCAGCAAAATAAACTGACTCTCCACATCTTCACCTGCTGTTACTCAGGAGGGATGTCATGCTCTGACACCTTCCATACCTCTGTCTTGAAATTCATCTAACATTACTCAAAAGAGAGACTACCTGTGTACCTGATTAAATTTGGAGAGTGAAGTGGTGTCCTCTTTTGGGACTATGGGAAAAGGAAGGTTCACTCTTAGAAATAATTTTTTCATGGCCATGAAAGCAAATTGCATCTGTTCTGACACTCAGGCAACGTTTGAGGCAGGGTGCAAGACTGTAAGAATAAACAGAATGGCAAGACTAAATAGCAGGAAAAACGTTGGAGAAATACTTAACTATATATTTGGTTTATTGATTTAATCTTCTTCTTACTCCCGTATTTCATACTTCAGTTCTTTCTCCACTTTCTGGACCCATTCATAGTTGTTATAATTTATATCCTGGTTTACCCCATGTTTGAATTTTTCTTGATGCAAGTGTTTGCTGAGTTGTATCATAACCAGAATGACAAAAATTATTACAATTAGAAACAGAATAACTGTCTTGGGTGGCAAAAAATAATGGTTGGATCTTTTAAATACAGATTGTTTCCCCATATGGCCCCACATGAGCTATGCTGGTGCCAGGGAGCAGCCGTCAAAGAGCTGTCCCTGCCTGTTGCCTGACCTTGTGCGAGACGTGGTATTTATGTGGGCTGCCCGAGATCTGCTGGGAGAACTCCGGCTGCCTGCTGGGGACAGGTTGCCAGTGCAGGTATTGGTTTTATGTGCAGATACCACTTGGCAGTCACACAAAAAGATGTGCAGACGTGTGGTCCTATGATGGGAGCTGCCCAAAGCCCTGACCAGTGCAGGGTCTGGCGCTGAGCAGGCTGCTGCCTCCTGCCCCCTCTTACTTCCCTTTGGACAAATTTTTAAGGTTATATTAAACAGTTGGGCATAATTAGTGTTTTACTTGGACTACACTTTTTCATATTAGAATGCATAAAGGTGCTAGAGGCCTTGACAGCCAGTTAGCTTCTCCTGTGTCTCATCAGAGTATTAGACTACTGAAAGTACAATGTCAGGTTTTGAACATCAGTGCTTCTTTCTCTTTGTTTACTGCTGTTGTGATATCATGACATTTCCAATGCCAATAATACAAGTATTACGCTGTGTAACCAGTAGAGATATTTTAGATTTCTTTTAAACACAAAATTAGAGAAACTCAAACACCAACATTTGCATGACTGCAGCATCAAAATTATAATTTTAGTCATCTAAGTCAGTGCAAAAACTGTTCCATAAACCAAACAGCATGTAAGCTATTTTCTTCTTTCTATTCCATGCTCAGTTACAACATGACTACTAATGCAAAAACTATTTTTTGAAAACCCCATGAGGATTGTATTATTCTGATCAGTGTTAGATGTCCAAATATTAACTCTGAAAATGTCAGAAGATACACACAGTGAATATGATTTAATGATACCGAGAAGCTGTAACATATTTAATGCCTGGTTTTGAAGGTTTAAATTTTAAGTTTATCTTCATTAATGCCAGTTCTTATTTAACTGACACTAGTTTGTGGGGGATTTTTAACAACATTGCCAGCAATATTGCCAGTATTGTTAGCAAATGACAGTGTCATTTAATTTAGGAAGGTTTTTTACATGTCTTACTTTATTTGTCCTTTCAAGAAAGTTGTTTTCCTTGGAAAACAAAACAAAATGAAAGGGTTCTACAACAGAAAGGAGATACATACTGATTATTACAACCATCATTGGGCTTGTGATACCACACTGGAACCTTACCAGCCCATTGAGAACTACCTCTCAAAATGGAATTTAGTCTAAATTCTAGACTTGATATGTTTTGTTAAGGTAATCAGACGAATGCCATAATGTGGACTGAGGTTCATACATTTCATTTCAGTAACAGAAAACTTTGGGTTCAATGAGCCCTTCTGTAGCTTTTTTACTGCTGTGACTCTTAATTTCTTGTTTGGATTTAAAGTCCTGGCTCTTGTGACAAAGCAGTGATGAGCTGTACCATAGGTAGTTGTTTGCTCTGTTTAGGATAACATCTGTTAGGCCCAACATTTTGTTGAATCCCCACAAGTAACAAATGAGAAAATCTCAGTGTCCAATTATATATATGTTACTAGTGTATTATATTATACAAAATAACAAAAACCCAGCACCAAAAGTTATGATAATTAGTTCTCCAGCTGTGCAGGAGAATTAGGCATTTGTTAAGGCATTAGAAAGCAGGGGGACATAGACTGGTCAGTCAAAATATGCTGCTGATCAGTGTCCTTAGGATGTGCATTTTTACTATTGGATTCAGTCCCAGAATTTTTTGGCTCTGTTTTGTATAACAAAGAGAACTTCAGCTCTCTTGTCCTTGATATAATAGAGCCTTCCAGCATCACTGTTTTAGCTGCTTAACCACTATAGAAGTGGAAGTTGCTCATTTCATGAGTATCCAATTGTAGCAGATCTGGTGCAAATCGCTAAAATGCTGCCTGAAAATTAAGCCATCAATACTCTTTTCTTGTATGCTACTGCCATTTTTTTAAAGGGAAAATAGGAGATGATGAAAATGAGTCTGAGCTGTAGTTCCTAGCAGTTAACTGGAGTTTTTCCAGTAGGTTCTAAATTGCAGAGGGATGCAAGATGGGAACCTGCAGAGGGAGAAAGGGAGGAAAAAAGAGGGTGCAGCAGGTATTGAACAGCAATACAGAGGGATATGAATACAAATTAGCTCAAAGTTAGACCTGGGTAGGATCTTAAAAGTGATGCAGATGAGCGCCACAAAAATTCATGGTATGTTTCAGTAAGGTTCTTTGAAAATCATTCTGGCATAGAGTATATTTT
The DNA here is from genome assembly GCA_002631895.1 of Agapornis roseicollis. NCBI lineage: Eukaryota > Metazoa > Chordata > Aves > Psittaciformes > Psittacidae > Agapornis > Agapornis roseicollis. The sequence continues at coordinate 9,355 of NDXB01005040.1, forward strand.
TTTAACACTTCACAGTGAGAGCAAAAGGAGTATACAGATTTTTAAACCATTCTTTTAAGGTCAAATTAAAAGATTTCTCAGGCTCCTCAACTAATCACATACTTATTTATTAAAAATCTATTTAAAGCATTCCATTGTTCTCCATAAATATTCATGATTATTTTAATAAGTGCTTTACAGATTTATTTTAATTCCACCTAAAACCCTCCAGTGGCTCAAAAATTTTATATTCAAATCCAGGTGTACAGACAAATCTGGAATGTGTTTCTAAGATTTCATAGCACAGTTATTAAGGGTATTATTAATGACAGCTACTTTTGTTGTTGGTTTTGATAGCCACAAGAGAACACAGAAGCTTGCAGCTGGGATTCTTTGAAGCAACATGCTATTCTTTAGGGAGCTGTTGTTTCAATAAAAACAATGAAATCAGTTAGCATAGGTAATAAAATAATTATAGCAATTTATTTTGGCTATTAAGTGTTGAATCCCCTTAGCTAATCATCCACTTAAAGCTGTTACTCAAAGTGCGCTGGTTGCTTTTGCCTTAAAGTTAAACATCATGAATTCTTATTCAACTACAAATCCATTTTTAATAAATTCCTTCTGTGCTTTTTTCTATTAGTGTTAATCTGAACACTATCCATAAAGTACCATTACCCCAAACTAGTAAATTTCCCATTGTCTATCAGTAAGAACAACCATTCATTGACTTCTTTGTACCTGGTTGCAACTGTACTTGAAGCTCACTTACTTGTGGTTAGAAAAAGCTCCTTGCTCACAAAAAAGAGCAGTGTTAGAGGAGAGCTTGATAGCAGGGTGGTCAGGAAACCCTCTGTGGAAGCGGGCCGGAAATACCTTTCTTCCTGCATGTGTATCAACAGAAGCACCTGTCTTCCAGTACAGGGAAGCACATTAATTACTGCTCTGAAACCAATAGAAATTGCTGTCTTTGATTAGTTTAAACTTTGTTTCATTTTACTTACTTGAGATCTCTAATAAGCCCTTTAAGTGACCAAAACCAAAAGAGACAAAAGTTCATTTCTGTCTTAACTCAGAAAATAGTGTGAGTCTTGTGTAAGAGGAGAACTCTAGGTCTTCCTTTCTTCTACAAAGCAAGAGTAGAGGAAATCTGTAAAAAGTCTGATTTTAACCCTTTGTTTCAATGTTTGTATCTATTTACAGAGATCACAATTTGTTCCTTCAGAATGTTACTGCTAAAGTACTACTAAATTAATCATTACAGATTAACTGACAACAGTCAAGCTCTGTCATCTTTAGAGAAAACATAATTTATTGTATTTTAACATCATTCCCTTGAACTGACTCAACCACTCGTTTCCTCACATATACAACAGTAGAAAGCTATTTAGTGAAAGCTTTGTATGACATAGATGAACACATACGTAAGGGGTATAAAATCAAATTGTCTATGATCTAGAATCAATCAAAATCAGTAAAAAGAGTTCCAAAGACTTCAGGAGACTTACAGTCAGATTTCACGGGCCATGTCCAGCAAGAGGTATAAACATGACTAAATCCAAGGATGTGAGTGGGTTCAGTGAGGTTCACCCTTTGTGTAAAGCAGTGTCATTTCTCTTCTCTAAGTCCGAGCCTTGCAAGCATATGACAAAATGAAAAATCCCTCAGCGAAAAATGGTGTATCAGTAGCAGCAATATACTGTACTGAGGTTAGTACTGCAGTCGTAATTTTAGCTACCTTACTACTGTATTCTGTCTCTCAAGCTACAGAAAGTGAGAGCTTCTAATGTAGTAAATCTACTTAAGAAAGTTGAATTTTGAAATAAGTGGAAAAGAGATTCCAGGATTTGGGCAATCCAGAATGTGGTTTCTTAGATGTATGTGCTTTCTGACGATCATACGGGTTTGGAAAGGCTGGCAACTTGTAGAAAGGTTTTTGGGAGAGTAGTTGTTGGGGTTTTGTTTGTATGTTTGTTTGTATCCTGCATTATAGTGCTTGGTAGTGGTGACTATTTTCGGGCAGTTTCACTGTCCGGTATTCCTGAGAATCGCAGGGACAATCTTTCCTTCAAGATTCCTCTGAAATGGAGGAGAAAACATTAGCTTAGCCTGAATATTTTAGGAAAAAACCAACCCCACCAACAGCTGTCCTCTTGTTCGGTTTGTCAGATTTGCACCCCAGTTGAATTTTAAATAATCCTGAGTAGTTGGGATAAATCTGTGTTAGTCTATAAGGGAATTGATACACTATTGAAACCATCCTCTCAAGCTCTGATTTTAAATACTGACTAACTTAGAACTAAGGATGTTGGAAAGATTATTATTAGGGGATTTTCTTTCCTTTTTGTTGTTGGTTTGTTTTGTTTTTTTCTTGAATTTCTTTTGGAGGGATATAAATTAGCATTGTTTAGAAGTTTCAGTCAGTGAGTAAACTGGAATGGAAACTCTGCATTGCATTATTTTATTCCTTTAGGAATTGCATTTTATTCACAGTGAAATATTAATAATTGCCATCTTTCATGAAAAGGATTAGAGTGAATTAATTTGCATAAGATACTTTGACAATTCCTATAGACTAGAATGATGAATGTTTGATAAAAATTATCTCTTATAAGGAAAGTCTATAAAAAAATATGGGTTCTGTTTCTGCTAGGGTTTGTTGGTTTTTTTTTGGTGTTGGGTTTTCTTTTGTTTCTGATTTGCTACCTAAGGTGGAGATTTCTTTTACTTTATCATGCCTCTAAATCTATTATTCACTTACATGTCTAGGTAGAAGCAATGTCAAGGTCTCCTCTGACATGAAAGTGAGGGAGTGGTGAGATTACATGTTTATCAATCCCATGAACGAATTCTGCAATGCACACTTTGAGATCATCTATGACACAAAAAGCAAAATAAATACATTCTTCTGCTCAGCTCTGATAATCCTTATAAAGAACCTGGAATATAATGTTTCCAGTCAAAGTTATTGCAAATAGTCTATTGACTGTTCATTTATAATTAATTTAATTTAAATAAGAAAAAGTGAAGATTTCTTGGAAATGTAAAAAATGTTCTGGTAATTAGTCTGCTTCAAAAATGAAAGCCTAATCTGATAAATGCAGGTGTGATTAAATTAATATTAGCAGCTTAATTGACTTCATTGAGAATAATATAAAGTTAAATATATATACAATTGTTCATGACTTTATAATCTGGTTATTTTAATAGTTTACAGAACACTTTCTGTATTCCATTATTTAATTTGTTTTGTTGTTGGATAGAAAACTGTAATGTTTTAAATACTTTGCAGTAGCAATACAACTGGCAAGAGAAAAGTTAATTGTACATTATGCAATGTTTTTCTCAAAGCCTTTGCTCTAGAGATCATTTGATTACCAAGCACCACAGTTTTTATGTGCATAAATAAAAAAAACCTTGAAAATGTATTTAAAAACATTTTGTAGAGGGGAAATAAATAAGATTATAAAATGTACTGGTTTAGAGGTTGCTCTTTGTAAAGACACGATCATGTTGTGAAACAGCTTGTTAACACTTTTTGATTGCTTTTTTTTTTTTATCAGCTATTCAAAGTTTCCTTTAAATCTTAGACCCACTTTATTTTCTATTTTGATAAATGCTGGAAATGGGAAAGGCAATAGTACAAGNTTGTTAACACTTTTTGATTGCTTTTTTTTTTTCATCAGCTATTCAAAGTTTCCTTTAAATCTTAGACCCACTTTATTTTCTATTTTGATAAATGCTGGAAATGGGAAAGGCAATAGTACAAGGGCTATAAATTTGCAGCCCATAGAGTGTGTTACCTTGCTGGTCAATGAAGGGATATCACTGTATAAAATCTTACATAAAAAAGAAACCTTAGAACAAAGGCACACTAGGCTCATGGTCCAACAGCAAAGTACCCACACTTTTTCAGTCACCATGAAGCTTTTCCTCTCTTAAAATGCAGCAAAATCTGTTCACTTAGAAGCAAGAAAAAAATTCTATAAGTGATGGATTTAACACACTGAATAACCTTTTCATTAGACAATTATGTGTTTCAGTCCATGGGATATGAAGTCTATGTTTTTTGTAGTACGTTTTCAGATGTCAATGACCCTATTTCATGGAGTATAAGTCACACTGTGAATTTAAAGATCTGAAGAAAATCAATAGATGAGACATCGAAGACTCTTCTACCAACTGAAAATATTTTTTTCTTTTTTTTTTCCTCTCTTTTTTAATCTTCTTGCTGAAAGCTCAACCCAAACATCAAAAAATCATTGAAAGACTTAAATAATAATTACTAGAGTCTTGGGTTTTACTGTAAAGAGCTTTTGTATCCTAGCAGTATGTGAAGTCCTAATCCACTAGGTACAAAACCTCTGGATAAGACACCAGCAATGTAAGAGAGAGTTAATACATTGAGCAATAAAAAGTATTGCTCTGCATCAGCTGTGAAAATCTTCTCTTACTTTCACTATCAATACAGCCGAAACTGTGCAGACAGAAATCATAATTAGTGATTAACATAATTCATTTATAATTAAATACGCATACATTTGCTGTTGATAGTGGGGAGAAGTTTTCACCAACATACCATTCACTTAGTCCCTTAATCAAAGTTGAAGAAATGAGACTATACCTTAATAAACTTCCCCCCCTATAATTCCCATAGATATTTGCAAAACATCATCTCGTTCCTGTCTGCCTCTCACCTTTCTCACTGATTTGAAAGTTCAGGTTTGGACACTGGAAATTTTAAAAACAAGCCCCATTCTCAGAAGTGGATGATTAGGGTTTTAAACACCCATTTCTCAGAACAGAAGACTGGATCACTATATGCACTGATTATATCTAATCCAACAGGTTTAATCCTGAAAAAAGATGCTGTTTATGAATACTTTAGTGATTGTAGGGATAAAATTTTATATTGTATAATTTTATTGTATAATTTTATATTCTTTTATTAAAGCTGTATAGGATTTGCAAACAGGTGGATCTTTGGAATTCTTTAGTTAGTTCTCTTCTACGCATGGGTATGAATATCACTTTAACAGTGAAACATGAGAGGAAATGAAGAATACATCCAACAGGAACCACAGGCCCAGCCGAAGTATTGCAAATCTCAAACATACTTATCTGGCTAGTGGGTCATAGTTAATAATCATTTAAACTTTTTGGATTAACAAAATATCAGCAAAAATGGCAATTATTACCACAAGACAAACTTAAAGTTTTTTTAAAAAGAAAAATCAGTGCAAGTATGCGGAGTAAATATTGAATAGAATTCATTCAGCTGGTTTCTATTCAGGAAATGAATTGTTGGAAGGCCTCTGAAAGACACATATGGATTTGTCCCAGATAAATTACTATATTTATCTCTTACAAAGCAAACCCACAGTTTATGGACTGGGGTTATACCCATAACAATGGTCATAACCAAATAATACCATTTGGATTTAACGGTATTATTAAAACCAAATCTCACTTACATAGTAACAGCTCAGAAGTTGTTGATAACATTCATCATGGTTATTTTATATCGTTATGTTTCTTTCCAGTTAAAAATATAAATAACAAACAGTGAGGAGAACACCTTCAGTTTACAGAAGGTCTGTGTTTCTGGAGATACATTTGTGTTTCAATTAGACTACTTTTATTTTATTTGGTTGATATTGTATTTTTCGAGTAGAATTGTGCACATAAATTGATAGAAATTCATCCTAAGACTATTCTGAGCTTAATGACACATATGAGAATGATGAAACTTCTGAAAAATTACTGACAAAACAATCAAAAAGTAAAATCATTCTAAAATATCAAGCATAAGTCTCAGACAGAGTTGGCAAACACTTTGGCTCACAAATTTGTCCATGCTTTACTTGTTGATGGTTAATTTTAAGAAAATATTCATATTAAACGTTCAGCTTTAATGCAGTATTGTAAAAATTTTGTTCATTTTAGTACATGCCATCCTGTTTTCAGGTACTTCAGGCAGTAGCTTAGAGGCTGTTTTTCTATTGAAAGGCCATTAGTGGTACAGGACAGTACTTATGGTAGATAACAGGTCATGGTGAGAACTTCACGGAGATCATGGATTACTATAAAGTTGTTGCAAGATACAGAAATTTTAGTGCTGCAGATTCTTCCAGCTGAGAATTTATAATACAAATGTATTAGTATAAACTCATAACCTCCATTTTGAGAGTCAAATTTTATAGTGTGTATTAAATAGTTGCCCTAGATTTGTTAGATACCATGAAGAACAATTTGAGCATCAGACAAAAGTGGAGAATATTAAGGGACTACACCTTAAATACCTTAAATGTCAATGAAAGACAAAAGAAAGATAGAGTAACTTCAGGTTAGAAATTTGCTTAAGGTCAGAGTAGGACTGGCATCATCACTACACTACACTTCCCACAAAATATTTCCTAAATCCAAGTTACCCACTTTTCTTATTCAGGTGATCTAATAAAATCTGGATACTCTCCGGTATTGACTAGTGTTAAGTGTGGCTTAATGGCAGAATCATTACTTTTTTAATCTTGGAGCTGCCAGCCCTTACTATTCTCAACTGAAATTCAGATTCTTCGATTAAGGACTGCCATTACTAATTGTTTTTAAATGTTGCTTGGATGATTCTTGTTCGAAAAGTTTCGGTATTCAGCAGTATTATTTGGTTCTACACTTTCAGTAATTCATTAAAACTTCATGTTCTGAGGCATGACCAAAGACAGTTAAGGGAAGCTGATAGATAATTCTGGAACAAAAGCTGGAAGTTAAATGATAACTTTCAGGAAAACAGTGGCTTAATGGCTTCCTGCACTGCATATGAGCTGCATCATTATGTGCATTCATTCTTTAAATTGAACTAATGCATGCTGGTGGTGACCATAACCGAGTTCGCCTACCTGTCTCACAGCTATTCATGCAGCTCAGGAGGAAAGGTCAGATAAGGATAATATGTCAAAAGGGTATAATTAAAATTCAGAAAGATTAATACCTGTGGTATTTAGTGAAATTGCCTTCTAGTGGAATGCTCATCTATTACTTTGATATTTAACATTTCTGCTGTTAAAATGTTAGTGCTTGAAAAGTACAAAATTGGTGGCAGACATTTGGTTTATATACTCTTTTTATATATAAAAAAAAAGAACCCCATAGGACAAGAGTTTTTTTTTTCTTTAATCTGAAATTCTTATGAGGAAGTCTTTCAGTATTTCTGATATAAATTTGCATTTGGTAAGGTTATGTAAGTTATGCCAATCAGTTTGACAAGTGGTGTCAATTTGAGATGGTGGGGAGAATATACCAGCAACATCATCTGAGATATGTGGAATGGTCTCTAGTGAAATGAAAATGATACATCTGTAGGATGAAGAGGAATAAATGTTATTTAATTCGACATGAAGATAAAGATCTTTTTAACATGATCTTTTTAACATACTTAATACATAATTGAAAGCAGATGAGTAGCCTCACTGGAGCCTGTGGTACATAGGAGTTGCAGTTCCTCCAATATTCCAGCTGCTCTACAAATGCATAAAAAACAGCACACTTCCAAAGCAATTCAATCAAGATGGGAGGACTAGTGCAAAGCTGCACCCCAAAGCAGGTAAAGTTAAAACAGTAACTAGACAGATATGGACATCGTGAAATCGTAACTTCTTTTTTCCTTACTCATGAACATCGCAAATAGTTTTTCCTTATACACATTCCCTTTACTGAATATAAATATGTACAGTACACTGCTGAAAATCAAAGCAAACCAAATCTGACTGAAAATTTACACCATTTTCCTGAATTTTTGTCCATTTATTTTTTGGCTTTTATCTTTGGTTTGTAAAATAAATGGAAATTTCATTTTATTGAGAAATAGATCCTGCAAGACATTTACATGAATCATTCCTCTACAAATGGAGCTGATAATTATGTGAGTCATAGGGAGGGAACTTCTAGATTTACTCAGTAAAACTTCTACATGTCCATGCTACAGGTATAACAAGCATCAAGATTTCGAGTACTGGCAGTACTAAATATGCCATATGAAACGTTTTATGACACAACATGTGCTACCATTAAAAAATTCCTGTTACTGTAACAATAGGATCTTAAACTGCATTCAATGGAAAGAAATTCAGATCTATCACTGACATCACCACTGACTAGGTCATGTAAGAGTTTACAAGATGGCACAAGTTCTCAAAAGTCTCATATCATCATTTCATTGATTTAACTGAGGGTGCATTTTATTTGCAAAGTTACAAATATTTTTAATACCATAAGTAACAAGGTGTGCCTGTCTGTCTTGGCCTGGCCCTGACTGAACTTTGAGCTGAGCACAGAAGGTGATTTGGAAGGTTATCTGTTTCATAAGACCTTTCACTACTTGCTTCCAAAGCTTTAGGAATGTCTTTGTATTCAATTATAATCTAGGAAAATAATTCCTTTATCTGTTAGTAGAGTTTCTATTCTTTTCTTACATGGGGAATAAGCATTCAGCCAACCGCAACAGTTCTATGGTTCTAAGATTCTAAAAGTGAAAGGCAACTTTATATTTCTTTTCTGATTCTGAAAAGTTTGTAAAGTGATGCTAATTACCTCACATAATCACAGAATCATAGAATCAACCAGGTTGGAAAAGACCTTCAAGATCATAAAGTCCATCTGTTATCCCAGGACTGACAAGATCACCACTAAACCACGTCACTAAGGACCTCATATCGTAAGCCACAATGATACATTTAGTAAAGCAGCTAAGACAGATATAGACTAGACAAGGTGCTGTAGGAATTCAGAAGACAGTATCTCCGGTAATTTTTAAACAAGTGGGTGATTTTGCTTACTGGAAGTTTCGTTGTGCAAATCTGATGGTTGAACATTACATGATGAGAAGGGTTTTTTCTGATCATTGAAAACAGATGTGAAATAAGGAGCCAAAACAATTGCTTTGATTTCTTGTAAGACTCTGACAAAGCTAATAACTTTGTATTCACATAAAAGACGAGTTTGTCCCTCAGGCTATTTAGAGAGGAATATTCCATATATTTGCACGTGTGCCATAAAGACTCAGGGTGCAGAAGCAGGCTATAAGAGTTTGTGGGATCAAACTCAAAGATTTTTGCTGGTTTATGTATGATAAATTCTAGACTACACTTTATTCTTCTGTATCTTCAGACAGGTCTTGCTGCAGTCTGCAAGTCTCCTCTATATGTTAGGAATTGCAACCCCAGAACTGTGCTCACTGTTACTGAGTATATGACTACTTTAAAAGTTGAATATATTTAGGGATACCTTCAGACCCACAGCTGCTGCTTTCACAGGAGACTTACTGTGCCCACAATATAAACTACATGTCTTATGTAAAATTTCCCATTAAGCAGCTCTATGTTGTTCTGCAACTACTAGACATTGCTTTGTTTAAAGCGAACAGTGATTACTTATTCATCTTTTATGGCTTACTGGAAGAAAGTAGCAGGGAATGAGTATTAAGGGCTGAGAGAAGAGCAAAAAGGAAGAGAGAGTAAACAGAGACTTGTTTGGAATAAATGCAGGTGTGTTGTTTGGTATTCTTGCAGCTGGGTGAAATGGGCTGTAGTGACTACAGAGGCTTAAACAGAGATCAGAGCTGAGTGGGAAGAAAAAGTGGGAAAATACTGGGTTGGCGGAGGAGAAGAATGAGGAATCAACTATAGCCAGAAAGGTCCAAGGCAATCATCAGAGCTCAAAGTAGACTTGATGGGATGGGTGCTGAACATATACGGAAGGTTAAAGATTTTGAAGCCATTCTTCTTGCCATTTATGGTAGTGATTTTGGATCAGAAAAGGAAGATGTGAGGATGGGTAGGGCTAAAGCCTGGAAACTGTTCTGGACTGCTTGCTAACCCTAGAGAATAAAAAAGGACAGACATCCCTTTTCCTTTCTGCAGCTGGTCAGAAAGAAAGAAAACAAATGCTGGAGCTGAACCTTTGTGGTTTAGACTTCTTTAACACCATGCTCCTCTGGAACTGCCAGGTGCATATAGTAAAGCAACTGATTGAACACCTTGTTGAATTTTACTTTCATTGGCCAGCATCTGATTGGAAAATAGAAATGTTCCATTCATAAACAGCTCATTTGAAAAAATAAAATAGAGTGGAAAAAAGGATTGAAACAAAAAATGTTTCAGATTTTTTCAGTCTTTACTTGGGCAGAATTTCCAATGAAGTAGGCAGTTCTAGGATTGAGAGAGAAGTAAAAAAGTTCTTTATTTTAGTGAATTTGATCTCTCTGAAAAGTTGCTAAAATAGGAACTCAATCTGAGATTTAATTGCCAGATATTTGCAGAACAATAATAAGCTGTGTAAGTACACCTGCTCAGATAATGGATTTCTTTATCTCTCCCTTCTAAGCAGAAACAAGAAATAGAAATATTACCCCATGAATTTTATCCATTTAGAATCACATATGCCTTACCTGCCCATACCTAGGTTTTCTAGGTATGCACCAATTGCTTTTTGAACTACCTGAGTTCTTGGTGGTTTCCCGTGGCCTGTGTTACCTACTTAATTAACTAGTTGCATCTCTTAGCTTGTTCTCAACTACTTTTTATTTATTTATTTACTTTTATTTGTGTCAACAAAGCAATTGCATTGAAGGCTTAAGAAGCATGCAGAGGATTTTGTCATTCATGAAGGCATGATTTGCCTTTGTAAACTGCAGGTATCAAAGCAGCTTTTCTGTTCTGTTCAGCCACACGGCCTAGTAACAGGGGGATGAGAGGCAGCTGTGCTTCAGACCACATGAGGTAATTTGCAGACACATTTTAATTGCCTTTTAGAGAGCATGAAGGAGTTCCAAGTAGTCTAATGAGTTCCAGCAAACACCTGTGAAATGCTTTTAGGCCACCATGTAAAACAGAAATTAAGAAAGAAACAAAGCCCAAATCTATCATGTATATTCAAATGGAGGTTACAGAGAATAAAATATATTTTCTGAAGTACTCACCACATTCTCCAAGAGATAAGTTTTAAAACACCGAGCCATTTTATATTTTCATATCAGAAAACGTTCAAGAGACGAATTTCAGAAAATGGGCTTTCTGGCACAGTTAATATCAGAGCCTAAGTAGCGGAGTCTTGTTTGAGGTTGCATTATAAATCCTTTCAAATGTATAAATATATTTTTAATCATTATATTGTAACTCAGCAAAGTAATTAGGGTCAGTCTTAACTTCTAGTGTATCAGACTGTGCCTATTCAGATCAGAGGTGTTCTTTAGTGCTTTTTCCCCCTTAAGCCTTAAAAATAACAGTGAAATCTCATAGCAAAGATGAGATGCAAATGATTTAACATGAATTATACTTATGCCTATGTAATGTTCCATGTTAATATATTTCTCTTGGATTTGTGGGTTGAAAATCTCTGAAAATATTGAATTTGTTGTTTACGTTTAACAGTTTAGTGGAAATAGTACATGAAATCCACAATGAGGTAGAGCCTTGGGTAAAACACAATTTATCCCCCCTATTCAGGAGCGCTATGAGATTTTGAATGTGCCAAGACAAGAGCGTTTTCAAAGCAGATTGTTCAGAGAAAATGTTCAGAAATTTAGAGAAATTATTCCAAACCCATTACCACTGTAAGCCTTGTGGAGGGTACACATTATGGACATTGTTGTGTGGTGGCTTGTTTTCCAAAGCCTTAACTGAGAGGATTTGCAGAAGGAAATATTTCTTTAGCCTTTCAAAACCGCTTGACAGTAACTGCCTTTTTGCCTTCAAGAAATCCAGCAAGATGATGGAAGTTATAGAAGTCGTACATTAAATATACAGTAGAAGAATATCAATTTGACAAGAAAAAGTGTATGTTTGACATTTTGCATTTCATCATTTAAACTTGCAAGACTGATTTGTGGCATGCAATAATGTTGTCTTAGGCCTTTTTGGAAATGTTATTGTTCTCAAATGATGAGAGCGCTGAATGTTTGGCTTTATAAGAAAGGAAGGGAAGTTTGAAAGCTGTTTGAATGACATGAATGAAATGACAGTTCATCTCTAGAATAAGACATTGTGCTGTGAGGCTGCTGTATCATTACTTCCTTAGCAATGAAAAATTCTATTAAAAATAATCTCTATCGCACACTTTTTCGTAACGTATATTCCTCCTCACTGGCAAGGGCAAAACTGTTTAGGGTATATGAGTTGAAGGAAAGATTTTATATGTGCAAAGCATGCTGTTGCTTAGAAAAGATAGTAAACTGAGGGAGAAAATGTAGACTATCCATTCCTCTCTTCTGATTAAATCTTCAGGATTAAGAATATCCTCTTTTTTTTTTTTTCCAGATGAATTTCAGACATGAGTAGGAGATAAATTAATCCATTTGTCATTTCTGACACAATGGAGACTTGAGAAAAAAAACAACCCAAAACTGTTGCCCTATAATGTATGAATTGTACAGTGTCTTAGATCTGGATTTCACCCCCACCCCCTCCACTACCACCCCCCCCCCTCGCATCCCCCCCAATTATGTATGTTATTTTCCTGTTGTGCAGGGACTGAAGCGGTACAATAGGGAGCATCAAGGAAGCAGCAATGTAGGATCAAAGTGGCATTATAACAGTCAGCATATTACAGAATNCGCATCCCCCCCAATTATGTATGTTATTTTCCTGTTGTGCAGGGACTGAAGCGGTACAATAGGGAGCATCAAGGAAGCAGCAATGTAGGATCGAAGCGGCATTATAACAGTCAGCATATTACAGAATTGACAGCACAGTGTAAACAGCTTCCAAATAAAGTGTGAAGGTAATCCAAAAGTCTTGGAATGGCATGGTAGTATGTGGTGACATGAGGGCTGAATTAAGGACATGTCATGTTAACTGCCGAGCAGTCATTAAAGTTGCTATTAAACAGCACAAACATTGCAATATTGGAAATAACCCTTTATGAATCCGTAGAAACTGAAGGTGAGTCTTGACACATCAGTTATCAATAATTCCAGTAAGACTTAGAAAAGCCTAGCAAGGACATGTATTTCTTTCAGAAGTAATATGCCACATCTTCTTTTGTATGTATGAAGGTATCTAAATATAAGAATGAGAAATGCTTTGTATTTCTGTGGAAAGATCAAAAGGTCTATATTGACCACTGGAAATGATTACAAGTTTAGAAGTCCTGCATTCATACAGAGGTATTAAGAGCAAGAACTTTTTTAATTATAATCAGATCAAAGAATCTTAATAGCAAAACGTTATTTTTTAATGGTGATTTATTGAAAACTCAGTATTTAGAAAGGGAAAACTTAATCTGACTCGGTTAAATTCTATTTAATTTCAGGATTAAAACATCTTATTTTGCTTGAAGTATTTTAATTTATTTTGTTTCCTTTGTTAATAGAATTCTTTATTTAATATTGTGTATCCTATTTTATATCATAATACTTCCAAGTTATTTCTGCTCAGCATTTGAGTCCTGTCATGGTTTAAACCCAACCAACCACGCAGCTCATTCACTCACTCAACCCCCCTTCTTGCC
>NDXB01005042.1:0-26823 GCA_002631895.1 Agapornis roseicollis
TCCCCCAGGCTGCCCCAGCCCAGCTCTCTCAGCCTGGCTCCAGAGCAGAGCTGCTCCAGCCTCACAGCATCTCCATGGCCTCCTCTGGTCTCAGTGCCTTCTCCACCAGCTTGGCAAGTCTATGACCTATTAGACATCTATTACAGGTGTAAATCAATAACAACAAATCATGTCATATTTGATTTGTAAACATCTGGATCAGAAGCAAAACTCAGTTTTACTGTGATGCTAAGATTTGGTTCCTCAGTAAAGTCAAATCTGCTACCTTGCATGTGCACAGATCCACTGGTCAATCACAGCCAAGCCCCCATCTTTGTAGAGCTCCAGCTCCTCCCAAGAGGGTTCAAATCTCACCATCTGAGGCAGCAGTTCCTTGAGCATTTCAACCTCTGGGAAAGGAAAAGATACAAATCTCTTTGGCATTGTAAAGAGCAACTTGTTGCCAACATAAAATGTGTTCAAAGAAACTCTTGGTGGACAGTTACAAAGCAAGAGAAACCAAAAGCTCCCTTACAGTGTATGCCAATGTATTGCAGAGGGAGAAGACACACTGGGGCAGGAACGTGGTATGGAAGGGAGCAATTCTCAAGGGTGGGGAAGCCTGCAAGGAGTAGAATACTAGCCTTGCTGTCCAATCCTACAGGGTAGTTGTACCAAGAAGCCTTTCTTGACAGCAAGCTGCCCTGCAGGGTTACTTTAGCATCCCACATTGAAACAGATCCCTAGGTATTACAAAGAGGAAGGTGCAGCCCTGGGATAAGGCCTGGGAGCAGAAGCCCACCCTTGGGGGTGTCTAAGCCTTGGCCACACACAGCCAGGTCCACCCTAGTGTGGTGCTGGGGGCAACCAAGGGGAAGGCTGGGTGGTGACTTCAGAGGACCCTGCCCACCAGCACGTCCAAGACTGTCTGCAATGCTAAAGAAGAAGGTGGAAGGAACTGGAAGGAGGATCAGGCAAAGTCAATTCCCAATTTCCCACAGGAGAGACCATCGAATCTCCTATAGGAAACACCAAATGAATGGTATTCAAGCTGGAAGGAAGCAGCTGCCCAATCCTGTTCAATTCCCCATTCAGTGATGGAGGCACATGAAGTTCCAGTCATTTATGAGAGCAGAGTGGTAACTGCAGCCCTTGTTGTCAAAAGTTTATCAATCCTGAACTGACTATAACCTGCTTACCCTCCTCAACAGCATCAGTGGCTACAAAAACTCTTTCAAGGTTGAGCATCTCCAAGAGGCTGTGGATTTTCTTTACGGCTCCTTGCAGGGAAGGCATGTCTTCTCTGTGACCCCAGATGAAGTCTTTCCTTCTGAGATGAACCCCAAGGTATGGACCACCTAGAGCTGTGCCCATCTTAACCTAAGGAAGAAAGATCAATAAGCCCTAAGACTCGAGACCACCACTATTCATCCATACTGAAAAGGCCTGAATCTCTTGATGTGGCACTGAATTGTATCAGCTGCAGAAAGTACCTTGGATGTATGGGGTAGCAGTATTTTGGGACACGTGGTGATGTTTTGACCATGGCTGACCTGCATTACCAAGAGAAACTAAAGCGTGAAATCTCTGTATGTGAATATTGCTGTCCTTGACCAAATCCCATGGGAGCAACAGAAACCTGGCACCCAGAAGTCTTCATTAACTCATGTCACAAGGGAGAAACGGGTACAGTAGAAACATGCACATCCACCTCAACCCGAGCAGGGAGAGCTCTTCCACTATTCCCTGCAGTGTAAAGCCAGGATCACACAAATGAAACAAATCATGACATTTGTTATGGGAAACAGACTGCTCTGATTTTACCTTCATCTGTGTCCAGTCCTCATTGTAGTGAGTCCTGTCTGCCTCATCGGTGGACTGAAGGTATTTGTTCCTAAACTCATCTCCTGCTACACGGAGGTGCTTAGCAAACACCATGCTCCGACGGGTCTGTTGGAATAAGAGCAGATGTGGAGTGAGAAAAAGGGAGAGCTGAAAATGACCAAATGGAGATAGTTTCACATGCACAGAGCTTCTAGGATGCAGTCACTTATACAGCTCTGCAAGCAGCAATTTCTAACCTTTCATCTGTGCTTTGACTGTTTAACCCTACTCATAACTGTGTTTATAACCAGCACACGTGCCTGACCCTGCAATACAGTAGTTATTTACACAACAGAACCTAATATACCAAATTAAACATTCTAGCAATATACCTCACCTTCGGAAACACAAGCTGGCCAAAGACTTCAGCTTGCAAAACACCTGTAAGACCAAAACCACCTATGGCAGGGGGATGGAACTACATGATTTTAAAGGTCCCTTCCATCACAAACCAGTCTATGATCTATGAAATAGAACCTGGCAGCCTCTCTTCACCTTCTCCCAGAGCAGCTATTTCTCAATATGCTAAACTCACTGTGGCTGAACTGGTTTCTCCAGACCATTCAGTAAGACACAGAGCAATTTAAGGCTTCTCTTAAATCCATCACACTGGTACCTGGAGATCTATGCCCCTCTTAATATTTAATGGAAGTAAAAAGCCTGATCAGCACTGCTTTTCCAATTCCAAATCCTCCAGCAAAACATTTATACATTTTATATTGTCCCTGCCCATGGCAGGGGGTTGGAACCAAATGATCTTAAGGTCCTTTCCAACCCAATCCATTCTATGATCCTATGATTCTCTATGAAGGGAGGATGCACACAGTGTCTGCTGCAGAATGCTCACACTGCAGTTCAGAGGCATTTTCCCTCCTTTTTACAACATGTCAACACAATACTTCTGTCCGGTCAAGCCTTTGGGTACCTTACCCAAGCCACGGTGAACATGGTATGCCCAAGGGGGAGCAAACATGTACACAACCCATGGCAAGTGCAGTGCACTGGGAAGGACAACGACCATCTTTGAATGCTGTGCTTGTGTCAATCACCTCCAAACCTGGCTTGTTCCAATTTGTCAACTTCATTGAGACAAGAGGGCATCTTTCAGCAAGATTAAAAAGAACCCCAGATGTTATCCACAGAGTTACTGAGGAAAAAGCCAACACTGAAACCCATGCAGGTTGTTAAAAACTGAAATAAAAGACAGCAAGCCTATTTCTAGTGTTAAATAAGAGACAAGTTTAAATCATTGAGGTGATGATGTTTACAGTGCCACTGGTTAAGAAATGTGTGATATGGCTTTCATATCTGCTTTTACAGACTCCAAGATGATACCTGGGTTGCACTTCTCTGTTTGCAAAGTCCCTTTCAATGAAAAACAGTAATCAGCAAACTACTGTTTGGTCCATTTCTGACAAAATATGCCATAAACCAGGTAAGTAGTCAGATGTGGGCATGGTTTAGTGGTGGGCTTGGGTAGCAGTTGGACTCCATGATCTTAAAGGTCTCTTCCAACCTAGTGGATTCTATGATTCTATGTTTGTATCTTACAAGACTGAGGTATAAGTAAGTTATTACTAATATGGGAGTCACTTCCTCTTAGAAATGTTACAAATATCAAGCACTCCACACTGTGTTCACTCTTCCTGTGGCTGAACCTTTCACTTTGTCTTCACATTTTTCACATAGCAATTACTTTACCACAGACCCCTTGGCTGGGGCCTCCCAAAGTGCTCAATGTTCCCTTAAAACCTGTGGGAATTTTGCCTTTGAAGCCAATGGGGACTGTTACAACAAACAATCCTGAGCATTTTCAGGAATTCCTTTGAAAACTCTGATCTTGAGGCTGCCCAGCCAAGAAACCGCACAAAGGCAGATCCCTTCTCACTGCAGATGTGTTGTCCTACGCCACTGAGTCTTTGGGGACAAGACACTAGGACATTAATGCATTACATTGACCCACAGCGGCCTAAAGACCATCTTTAGCATACGTTGCTGAAACATAAGACACAAGTTACTTGAAGAAAAGAAGCCTAGAGCAAAACTGAAGCATGTCTCAGTCACTGAGTTGTTATCAGAACCAAGGAGAAAGGCTAGAGAAGCTGGCTGAAAAATACTCACATTCCAGTAATCTCTCCCTCCGTAGTGGTCATGAAGAAGGTTTTCAGCTCTGTCTAACATCACTGACCTATTAAAAATCATAAAACTGAGTGCAGTGCCCTTAGGAATAGAATGTACATTATGATGATACAGTTGCTAAGACAAAACACAGGCTATGATCTGTTTGCAAAGGGAGCACAAAGGGGAATGAGGGATAGGCTGCCACTCTATCCTGTATAAAGCACGTTGTGACCCATTACTTGCTGGGAGAGAAGGGAACTGTGCTACTGTGTATTCCTGCTCTCTTCCTTATTAAGTGGTGCTCTTAATCCTGACAGTTAAATGCAAACAAGCATTACTAATTCCTCACATAGTCCTCACAGTAGCTGCTGCTGGAGAAATAAGACTGCCAACATGGAGAGTAGATCCAAAGGGGAAAAGTGACCTGTAAGATGATGCTTGGGCTCTAAGCATATGAGAGCCTCTTGGAGGAAGCATGGATTATGCTTACAAAAGTAAAACCAGAGATGATGTTTTCCACGTGTGGAATAAAATACCCTACAGAAAAACAACAAATCAAAGAAGACACAGACACTACAAAAACATGTGTTAGCAACTAAGCACCAGTATTACAATGAACATTCTTTGCTTTTCATGAACACAGTCGAGGATCATGTACTGGAAACTGCACTATCTAAGTTTGAAGAAGCAGAAGAGAGTCTTGAGTATTGTAGAACACAGGGGATGTAGGCTCAGTCTATGCTCCAAGCACACTGAATATGAGCAAACAGAGAAATGCTTCTGCTGAAGAGGGTCAGAGTCATTATCTGGACCATCCACTAAAATGAGGGGAAGCAAGTAACAAATCAACTTCAGATTATCACTGCTGATAATCAGCTGGACACTTGCACATAAGGCTAATTGGGAAAACAGGCTAGATTGTGCTGGTGGAGAAGCAGCACTGCACTCAACAGGAGGCTTGGAGATGAATCAGATTACACACCTGAAGAGTCATAGTATAGTATTAGGACCACACAACTAATTGTCTGTCCAAAAGGGCGGTAAGGGAGATCAGAGAGGTGCAGGTCGCCATAGCCACAAGAGATTTCACCTATCCCCAGGTAGGCAGGGCAAGAGTCACAGCAGGATGTGATGAAGCAACTGCAGTTTGAGACACTCTCAAAGACAGGTCCATCAGCCAACTGGGCAGGGAGCAGCTCCTGACACAGTCTTGAGCAGCAGCAAGACAGGGCCCAACATCTCACAGTGGAAGAGCTCCTGTTACAAGGGCCATAAATGTACTCTTCTTCAACGTCCTACTGGATCAACAACGGCCAAAGGAACGTTACTGCAATTGCATTCAGCTTCAAACAGGGGACTATGCAAAAGTGCAGAAGTGTCCAAGTGAAGAAAACAGAAAGGCTCATAAACTCCATGACATTAAACAGTAAAAGATGATAAAGTAAAAGAAGAATTTGAGCATGAAGAAATAAAAGCCTTCAATCCTAATGACAGGTCTTCATTCCAATACGAAGAGAAAGGGAATTAAAGGCTTAACAAGCACTTAAGAGACAGTAACATCACAACAGAAACATCTCATGTGAATTTCTGCACTAGGTGGTGGAGCTGGGAAGATTCACAAACCAGGACTACTTTTTACAGGGGAACTCATTCGAGAATGTGTCTCAAACCAAAGCATCGATAGGAAACGTTCAGGAATGGAACAGTAGGACAAAATGAACCAACAAATGGCCAGCACCTAGCACGTGGTCAGCCAACAGCTGTCAAGTAACCCAAGGATGAAGCGGCTGCACCACTAATTCTGGTGTGCAACTGCCTGCTTAAAACTGCAACACAGCTTTTGCTTTGCTTTAGTGTCTTCGGTTGTTACAGGGTCACAGCTGACTGGAAATACTTCAGTACTGGGATAACGTTAGCTCCATCTCTCATGTAAGAGCTTTGCCTTCTTTTCCTCTAGCTATCCTCGTGGCTTCTCACAGCAGAAAGACAAAGCATGCTGCTTGCTCCTCCAAACTCAGCTTGCACTATCGAGGATGGACATCACAGGAGACCAGGCACTGCACCTCCTGATCCAAGATGTGGGCTTGGGAAACACTGATTCCATTCTGTTCATTCCCTCTTAACCCAACATTCAAGGATAAAGGGAGGAAAGATAAACACAAGGTGGCAAGGACATTTGGTTACTGGAGAAAGAATATGAAGGCTACTTCCTTTTAGCTTTTAGCACTGCAGCATTTACCCTGACTTACAGTTAGGTGTTTCTTACACTGTAAATTCCTCTGTAATGACTTTAATGGATTACAGGAGCTCAGTGATGAAGCACCACAACAGTGACACACAGCCTGTAACCAACCCCTGCTCTTTGCACCTGGCAATGTTTCTGTGGACACATAATACAAGTAGTAGTAACACAAGGCAACTCACTGTGCTGAAGTGTTCTTCAAAAGGATGGGAGCCACGATAGAGGCAGATCCTTGGACAGACAAACAAGAGACGTTTAGGCCCCGCGTTTCCTCGTAACCCCAGAACCATCCCCTGAAAGGGAACACAAAATACTGATTCACAGGCAACTGTCTCACTAACTACTACTAAAATGAAGACTAAAAGGACAGCTTGGACATTACCTGTAGTACTCGTGCTTGTCTTTGGAGTACATAAGCTGGTCAATGCATGGCCTTTCATCTATTTTTTCTTCCCATGTTCCTTCTTTCCATCCTTCTGCATAGCCTTGTAGGACGTAAATCTGTTCAATAAAGGGCCCACCTGATTCTGAGCAGAAGACAAAGCCTTTGTGAGCATGAAAAACGGCATGATACAGGTGTGAACTAGCACTGCCTGCAGTTAAAACTCTGCTAGAAATGCTAACATTAGACTACTCTCCCCTGTTTTCCCTATAAAGAAAAGAAGTTCTGTGTGAGGCAGAAAAGCTCAAAGGGCCAGGGGATGCGACAACCTGTTACTCTCACTCAGCTATGAGTGATTTCATGTGCCATACAGAACTGGATCACCATGGGAATGTACATTTAGAAACCAGGTAAACCACACCATGAGGCACAGAGGTTTTCAGGGCTGCAGGTAGCTGCTGTGGGAAGACTGCCTCCAAGAAAAGGACAAGCACAAGCTCTTTTACCCCAGCTATCAGGGTTTCTAAATGCAAAGGCACAGACATCTCTTCAGAGCTCTTGGCAGAGGTGTGGTGTTTTATTTCACATATAACAGCATATATATAGGGATAAACCTGTGAAGAAACCACCTTAAATATTTAGTCTGGTGTAGACTGTATGATTCCACACTTCACCTGCAAGGAACTGCTCGTATTCAATGACAGGAACGTTCCTGTTGAGGCTTGGGAGATCAAAGAACTCAGACCAAGGGAGCCGGACCTGAGGGATGTCAGGGCTCTGCCAGTGGTAAAGACGTCCCCAGGGAGGCAGAACTAGCACCCAGTTTTCACTTTTCAGCAAGGTCTTTAGAAGGGAAGCAATGCGAATGTACACATCTCTGCGGAGGTTGAACCCTTCGGGAGGATTTACATCATACAAAAGGTATCTGCGGAGAACAAAGCAGAGTAATTACTTGAAGGAGCTTAAAACTTGCACGTGTGTTTTAATCCTTACCCCACAATCATGTCACACAACTGTATTAAGATGGAGGCTGTTCGTCTTTCATGAATTTGTGCTACTCAGAAGATGGAAGGGGATGAAGCAGGGGAAGGCAGTGGTGTGCACTCTAGTGGCTGTGGGTCTCCTCACGGGACATCATCAAGGTGACACATAGAATCACAGGGTCAACCAGGTTGGAAAAGCCCTTTAAGCCCATCCAGTCCACCCATTCCCAGCACTGTCAAGGCCACCACTGCCCCATGGCACTGAGGCCTCGTCTCAACGCTGTGTGAACCCTTGCAGGGCCGGTGCCTGCAGCCCTGCCCTGGGCAGCCTGTTCCAATGCCTGAGCACCCTGTGGGCAAGGAATTGTTCCTCAGCTCCATCTAAACCTGCCCTGGGGCAGCTTGAGGCCCGTTCCTCTTGTCCCATCCCTTGCTCCTTGGGAGCAGAGCCCAGCCCCCCCCGGCTCCATCCTCCTGTCAGGCACTTGTAGGGAGCNATTGTTCCTCAGCTCCATCTAAACCTGCCCTGGGGCAGCTTGAGGCCCGTTCCTCTTGTCCCATCCCTTGCTCCTTGGGAGCAGAGCCCAGCCCCCCCCGGCTCCATCCTCCTGTCAGGCACTTGTAGGGAGCCATCAGGTCCCCCTGAGCCTTCTCTTCTCCATCTGAATCCCCCCCAGGTCCCTCAGCCGTTCCCCACCACATTTGTGCTCCGAGCCCTGCACCAGCTCCAGTGCCCTTCCCTGGTCCTGCTCCAGCCCCTCAATGTCTCTCTTGTAGTGAGGAGCTCAGAACAGAACACAGCATCAGAAGCCTTTCCTGCAGAGGGGCAGGATGCGGGGCCTCAAGGAGCAAACCCTCAGTGCCTTGGCTGTCCAGAGCGGTACACAGTATGTGGTGCACCTGATGAAATGAATGGCACCTTACTCAGCCTGTGCACAGCCGTGAAGGTGCGAGTACCCCTTCAGGAGGGACAGGGGAAAAGGGCCGCGCTCAGAGCAGGAAAGCCCCTGGGGTGGCTACAGCCTCTTCCGGACACCAGACCCAGCACCAGCAGATGATGGAAGTCCTCTGTGTGCCCACCAGCCTCAGGGAGGCTGCGCTGGCGGGAGAGCCCCGCAGTGACCGGGGGTGGGGAGGGGGAGCCCCGCTCTTCACCTGGTGCGCGGCGCGGCAGCGGCGGCGGGCAGCGAGGAGGCGGCGTGGCCGGCGCGGAGAGCGGCGGGCGGCGGCTGCGCGGCGGCGGGCGGAGAGAGGACGAGCGCGGCCAGGCCCAGCAGCACCAGCGGCGGCGGCGGGAGGCGGCGGTCGGGGCCCTGCGCCGCCATCCCCGAGCCGCGCCACGTCCGGGGGCGGCCCCCTCAGAAGAGGCCCGCGGTGAGGGGCCGGAGGTTGGCACCGGTGAGGCGGTTCAGCTCCTGCAGGATCTCCACCTCCTTCTGGTACATCTGTGGGAGAGGAGACACCGTCAGCGCCGCGGGGTTAACGGGGTCCGAGGGGAGCCAGGGCCGCTTCCCGGTCACAAAGAGGGATGCTTTCCCCGCCGAGACACAGCCGGACACTGCGCACCGGTGCCGGGCATCGCCGTACCTGTTGCCACTCGGCTTCTGTGTTGTGCTGGTAGCCAAGCAAGTGGCACAGTCCGTGGGCTGCCGTCACCTGCGCAAAGAGACGCGAGAATAAACGACGTGTTGGAAGGGCTCGGAGCACCCTGCTCCAGTGGAAGGGGTCCATGCCCGTGGCAGGGGTTGGAACTGGATGAGCTTTAAGGTCGCTTCCAGCCCAAACCGGTCTGTGTTATGAAACTTCACCCCAACGCTGTCAGCTCCCCTGCACACACCGCACAGCCCCGTGGCTAGCCCCATACCCCATCATTTCCCATTTTGCCATTGCTTGCAGCAGGCAAAAACCAGTACTGTGCGCGGCAGAAGGACAAAGCCCAGGCGTTATCCTCCCGCATTTAAGTAAGCTTTAAAACACAGCGTTAACCTTCCAAGGGTAAACCTCCTAACTCAGCCGGGCCGGGCTATGCAAAGCGCCAGCCGCTACCGTACCCTCACGGGACACCGCACGCTGCCCCTGTGCGCTGTGCTCACCGCCAGGACGCTGTCGAAGTCCTCGCCGGTGTCGCGGCACTGCTGATGGATGTACTCTACCCCCAGGAAGATGTCCCCCAGGTTGTACTCGTCGCGGCAGAGCGGCCGCGGCAGCTCCCCCGGCGCCACCCGGTGGAAGGGGAAGGAGAGGACGTCGGTGGGCTCCGGGCAATGCCGGTACGCGCCGTTCAGACGCTTCATCAGCCCGTTACCGGCGCACACCAGCCCCACGTCGAAGCGGGAGGCGCCCAGCGCGGCCCGCAGCGCGCACACGGCTCGGCGGAGCGGGGCACGGCGCACGGGCACGGCCCGCTGGGCGTTCCGCAGCGCCACGCTCATGATGGCGACCGCGGTGGGGGCACGACTCCGCCCGCCCCTTCCTTCCTTCCTTCCGTCCGTCCCGCCCCGGTACCCCGCCCGCTGAGGAGAACCGCCCGCCATGAATACCGGGGGCCCGTTCCGCGGGCCGCCCGCCTTCCCGCCGCCCCTGCGCTTCGGGCAGGCCGCCGTTTTCGGGCAGGCCGGCGCGGCCTCTGGCCTGCCCTTCACCACCGGGCCCTCTGCCTTCGGGCCGCCCGTCGGGCTAGGCCAGGCGCCGGCCTTCACGGCGGCGGGCAGCGGCGGTGTCCCGGCGGGCAACGCGGGGTTCAGCTTCAAGCCGCCCACCAACCTGGGCAGCTTCCCGGGGCCCAGCGAGGCGCCCGGCGGCGGCGGGGCCTTCGCGGCGCCCGAGTTCCGCTTCAAGGCGCCCGAGAGCGCCGCCGCCTTCAAGCCGTTGCCGGGCAGCGAGGCGGAGAAGGGCCCCGCTGCTGCCTTCACGTTCTCGCCGCCCTTCGGCTTCGGTGCCGAGACGAACCCGGAGGTGACGGCGGGGGGACCCTTCTCCTTCTCGCGGCCCGCCGCCGCGCTGGGCCGGCAGGAGGAGAAAGGCCCGCGGCCGCTCTTCGAGGAGCCGGCCGAGCCGGCGTCCAAGGGCCTGAAGCGGAAGGAGGAGCGGGAGCGCTCTCCCCGGCGGGCAGCGCCGGCGGCGGGCAGGCGGGCGGCGGCGGCACCGCCGGAGAAGCGGGCGGTGGTGCTGAGCCGGCCCCGCGGCGGGGTGCTGTTCGGCCGCATGCTGAAGGAGATGCTGCGCAGCCAGGGCCGCGGCCAGCGAGACCGCGGGGAAGCCGCTGAGGCCGAGCGGGGAGCCACGGAAGAGACGGCGCCGGTCGAGGCCCGGGACCCCCCTCGGGAAGGTAGGATGGGGCGGGGGGAGGTCCGTGTCCCCCCGTGTCACCGCGCTCGCTGAGGCCGCTGCTTTCCTTCTCATAGGTTCCACCGCCGGGACCCCTGCCCGCCGGGCTCGGGGCAGCGAGAGCATGGAGGGGCTGGGGGTGCTGCCGCCCAGCGACCTGACCGCCATCCAGTGCAAGAACGTCCCCGATTACCTGAACGACAGGACGGTGCTGGAGAAGCACTTCGGCCAGTTCGTGAAAGTCCGGCGGGTCTTGACCAGGCGCAACAAGAAAATGGCCATTATCCACTTCTTCGATCATGTGAGCATTGGAAGCAGTTGGCACAAGAACAGGTTCAGGTCTGAATGTTGGGAACGGGTGCAGTGAGAACTGCAGCACTGGGGTGGTTTTCATGTGGCAGAAAGCTTTGTGTTGTGAGCACTGTGTTGCAGACAGGGGTAGAAGCACGCTGAACTGCACCTAAGGCATAGTAACTACCAGGGTTCTGCCTGGTTTTAGCTGTCCTGCTAGCATCGAGCTCAAATACCGAATGGACCTCGTGTTTGTTGTCTCTTTTTGACCAAACCTGAATTACACACGGGGCTGTGCTCTTGCTGCAGCTCAGCAGCACCAAAGGTGAGGGGAGCTTGTGCAATCTCTGCAGTGACCTTTTAGCTGAAGTGCTGAGGTGTGTTGAGGAGCTGGTTCAGAGGCTGCACGGTCTGTTCCTGTTTTCTGCTGAAAAACACCCCTTTGGGCTCTAAGGTTACTGGAGCTCTTGGAAGTTTTGTGGAAGTCTGTCCTGCTAATTGCACGCAGGTCTTAAGTGAGAGGTTAAAATGCAGTAATCAGAACCTTACAGAAACTGGTAGGTGTTTCTGTGGCGAGACGTGCACTGCCTGTTTTGGGGTGATGCTCATGGGTTTTCAAGTTTTCATGCTCTGCTTTTGTTTTCTTTCAGGCCTCTGCAGCTCTTGCCAGAAAGAAAGCCAAAGAGTTGCACAAAGATATAGTAACGTTTTGGCAAAAGAAGAAAACAAGTAAGTCTGTGTTTGCAGATAGGATTACTGGGTGATGCGTGAATGGTGTGCCTTCTGCTCCGTTCTTGTTTCCTCGTGTGCTAACATGATCTCCATGTAGGGATGCTAAAGCTCCCAAAGTATGCTTACAAATCACAGACTGGTTTGTGTTGGAAGGGACCTTAAAGCTTATCCAGTTCCAACCCCTGCCACAGGCAGGGACCCCTTCCACTGGAGCAGGGTGCTCCAAGCCCCTGTGTCCAACCTGGCCAACTTGAACACTGCCAGGGATGGGGCAGCCCCAGGTTCTCTGGGCACCCTGTGCTAGCGCCTCGGCACCCTCACAGGGAAGAGCTTCTGCCTAATGTCTAATCTGAACGTACCCTCTTCCTCCTTGTCATGTCCATACAGGCCTTTGTCAGAAGCCCCTCTCTAGATTTCTTGTTGAGCTGTTAAGCGTTAATATTAAGGCTGTTAACCTGTTAAGGCTGTTAACTTTGGGTGATGTTAATTTTGTGCTCCTATCTAGAAGTAGGAT
This sequence comes from Agapornis roseicollis, assembly GCA_002631895.1. Taxonomy (NCBI): domain Eukaryota; kingdom Metazoa; phylum Chordata; class Aves; order Psittaciformes; family Psittacidae; genus Agapornis; species Agapornis roseicollis. The sequence continues at coordinate 12,456 of NDXB01005042.1, forward strand.
GATCTTTGTGGGTGTAAGAAAACCCAGTTTCAAATGCCTTGCTGCCCGCTTCAGAGCCTGGTATGGCGTGTGGGCTTCCTGAGAACTGAAGAGACCTCTGAAGCGAGTGTCTGTGGTGTTGAGCTTGCTGTTGGCATGTCAACAGTTGCATACTACTTGAACCAAAAAAAGAACAGTCTGCAGAGAACTGAGTTCAGCAGTAGAAAACCTGAATTCCAGACCCTGCTCGGAATTAGGGCAAGAGGAGATGTCAAGTTGGCTATTCATGCCCTAGGTGAATGCTGGAGTTGTCAAGTGCTTCCTGTTCCTTAGCTTTGTAAGGGCTGCATGTGTGCTTTGGAGATCCTAGCCTGGGGATGGGCTTCATCTGTCAGCAGATGAATGGTTCACTGTAGCTTTGACCAACCACAAACTTGCCTTCAAACAATGAATAGCTGCGGAGTTGCCTTCCTGGCAATGAGCATCTTGAAGCAGCAGCTGTAGGGGTGCCTGTTTGCCTTTGTAGATGTAACTCTTGAGAAGGCACTCCAGCCTCAGCCTAAGCTTGGGTATGTGAAATAAGCACTTAACATGCTTCAGCAGGAGCACTGGGAGTTGTGGTTTATTGTAAGTGAAATGGATTTTGTATCCCATACAGAGGTATGGCTTGTGGATTATATACCAGACGTGAGAGGCCTGGAACTGGGACGATGATCAGACCAATTATAGTTATTCCAAAGTGGTGTTGTACTGAAAAATGCTTGTTACAGAACAGTGAAGCTGACTAGCAGCTGGTAGACTTACTCAGTACGGCTTCACGTTGTCCTGGAAGTTTTGCATACGTGTCCAAAACTGACTCTTAGTCATATTTTCTAATAGTTTTGCTTGGATATTTTGTTTTTCAAAGCAAACTGTTCAACAGCACCACCATGGGGGAAAAAGTTGGTGTTTAAGGTGGCAAGTACCCGGCGTCATGTTTATATGTCACTTCAGGTCCAGCAAAAAGAGAGTTTTCATCCAAGGAGAAGAAAGCAGGTGAAGATGAAGGAAGGCAAAGCAGTGAAGAGCAAAACTATCAGCATTCCCCTCTTCGAAAACCTTTAATAAGATCTTCTGGCAGCGGTGTGGTACCTGGTAGAAGGTATGTCTGCTCCTCTGGGAGCCAGCTGGCAGGAAATGGGATGAACAGGGGAAAGCGATGATGTGTGTGTGCCAAGGAGTCACGTTCTTATCAGGGAGTGTGCTTCCCTTGTCTTTTCTGGTTTGTCTGAATTACAAGGTCACAAGTCTTACACTTGGTCAGAAGGATACTTCTGACTGCTTTTTAAGGTCATTTACTTTAGTCTGAATATTTGTTCTGAATGTTTTGCTCATCACAGCATGAGGAACAACACCTGCAATAGCGAGGCACAGGGGAATTGCATGAAGAAAGGCAGGGCCAAACTAGGACCGAGTAATAAAGCCACTCTTCTGTGGTCATGATTAAATAAACCTCTGAAAAGGATAGTTTCCATTTTAGGCATTTATAGTTCTGTGGAAAGAGAATTCCCTTTTCAGAGGTAATGGTGAGTTTGGATCGTTGTCTTGTCTCGCTGCAAGTGAATGGTCTTTGTAGAGGAATCTTCCTGGTTTGGGTCAGTTGCTGGAAGGGCAGGGTTGTCATCTTTCTGTGGCATCTTGATGGTGCGTCCAGTTTGGTGTGTATACCAATCTATACCTACTTGGTATAGGTAGCCTTGTAACCATAAAATCAGTAATATGTTGTCAAGGAAGGAATGCTCCTTGATTTACAAAGCATGTTTGTATCTGGGCCCTGTAAAATCTTTTCATAATCTCTGTTTCTATGGAAAACACTTGGTGACATGGTTAATGGTGGGCTTGGCAGTCTTGGGGTAACAGTTGGACTTGATGATATAAGGGTCTTCTCCAACCTGGTTGATTCTGTGATTCTCTTGCTTCACAGCAAGCAGCAGGCTAGCTCCTGGTTTAAAAGGCAAACTGATGTGCCATAGTGATGCAGAAATGCTGCAGCAGCCATCTGGTTTTATCCACTCTTAAGAGACCTTCAGTAATACCAGGCTTTGTTGTACGAAGTTTGATGCTTTCACCACAGTGTGGAATGCTTGGCAGTGTTGTCAAGGCAATGGTGAGGATTTAAGAGGATTAAATCCTTGTGCTAGAGTTAGCTTGGAACAACCTTGGTGTGTCAACACATACTTGCTTACTTGATACGTTGCCTTGTGAATCAAACATTGTTCTGAACAGAGATGTTGATCTCCTAAAGAAGTGGTGAAGTGATTTAAGCCTGGGGCATGCATTAATAGATTACTGATGATGTATCTTCTGGTTTTAGTTCTCCAGCAAAGAAGTCTGGTCTTCGAAAGGCACTGCAGTTTGAAGCAGAAATGTTTGATTCTACTTCTGAAGGGCAGAGCTCGGAGGCCTTGGGAGCTTCTCTGTCGTCTCTTAGTAACCTGGTAGGATTAGTGGCTGAGACGTCTGAAGAGAGATACCGTCTTTTGGACCAAAGGGACAAAATCATGCGACAAGGTAATCACACAAACCCTAATGACCGTAACATCTGCTTCTCTGCTGGAAAGAAGCAAAGTGTTTGGTGTCTGTTGCGGTACCATGGAAATGGCCTTAAAGAGAGTAACATGGATCAGTCTGAAATACCCTTCTGTTGTACATATATACATTGATTTCTTGTAAAACATGCAAAAACCTGTTTTACTTATTGCACATGGTTATTTCTTGGGGCAGGTGAATAGCAGACTGTTCATCTACGAAGGAGGCTGTGTGGGGAGATCTGCACCCCTGCGGGCTTGCTGAAGAAAGCTATACAAGACTGTGTTTCTCTTAACTTTAAACTACTAATTATTTCAGGAGATGGCACTTTGAGTGCTGGGTTGTAAACCCTTCCATCCTCCTCTTGCCATTTCAGAGCTGACCCTACTCTTAACATCTTATTTTCGATATCCACAAACGGATTTCTCACCCACTTCATATGGGACTGTGAAATTGCCAGTGCTTAGCCAGGAAACAAAACATTGGGTATCTTTTAGAGGTTTCAGTCTTCTCAGTCTTGATATCCAGGTGGGACTGTAGGGGAAACTTACCCAAATGGGTGGTGCAACCCTGGGACAAGCCCCAGTGTGGGGGAACCCCATCCTTGTGTGTTTCTGACCTGCTCCCAAGTACTGGGGCATAGCCCTGCCTTAAACAAGTAGGCTGGGAATCTCTTGAGATGTTTTCCCACCAGCTCTCTCTGTAACTGTTTCTCCAGCAATGTGTTTCTTGACCAGCGTACAGAGCCCAGCTGTGGGGCATTTGGCATGCTTAGGCCTGTGTTGACACATCAGGATAAAAGCTCGTTATGAAAACAAACTAATGTTTGTTTGTGTTTTCTTTGTGTTCCTTCAATTTGATTTATTGTTCTCTTTTTTAGCCCGAATCAAAAGGACTGATCTTGGCAAAGCAAAAACTGTTATTGGTACTTGCCCAGACATGTGTCCTGAAAAGGAGCGCTACATGAGGGAGACAAGAAACCAGCTCAGCATCTTCGAGTTGCTTCTAGGGTCTGACAAGGTATGAGCCCTCTGCCTGTGGGGGTTTGTTGTTCCCAGGTCATCTTGCTGCTTACGTAGAGCTGTCAGTATTGTCTAGCTTGATTACAGGGTGAATTCTGGAGGTCATTTCAATAATGTCTCTCAATTCCCAGTTGTAAAAGAAGGAGGCTAGAAAATTGCTTTTTCACTCTGCCATGGCTTTTACTTAGCTGCAGGTGGGCTTTTCCAGCTCTAGTTCTAAAACTGTAGGGCAGCAGTTTATGTTGTCTTGGAGATTGTGAGACTGAGTCAACACTTAGGATCCTGTCATAAAAGCAAATGTATTTGTTATTGTAGCAGAATGGACATGAACAGCTAGTGTAAACAGTGGAAAAGCCCCTTTAATAATCTGCTCCTTACTAAAGTAAAGGTGTGGATAGGATGAAATCCTCTATACTCCTGAAAAGTTGAACATGCTCCTTGGACTTTGATTCTTTTCTCCATATCCTGCAGGTAGATCATGCGGCAGCAATCAAGGAATATAGCAGGTCTTCAGCAGATCAGGAGGAACCTTTGCCCCATGAATTGAGACCCTCTGAGGTGCTGAGCATGACCATGGACTACTTAGTGACAAACATTATGGATCAAGGAGAAGGAAACCACCGAGAATGGTATGACTTTGTCTGGAACAGAACTCGTGGAATAAGAAAGGTAAGTGCTGGTGGATGGAGGTGTTTGATAAGAGAAAACAAAAGATCATGTAATGCTGTAAAAAGTGTAGCAAAAAGCAGTAGTAATTTAAACATTTGGAATTGTAAAGTGACTTGGAGAACAATGGAAATGTGTTTTCCAAAGGTAGTGCCAGTTGACTCTGCTCTTCTGCTGTAGTTTAAAGACACATGCAGTGTGTTTTGTATCATTTGTGTATCAGGATATCACCCAGCAACATCTCTGCAACCCACTGATGGTGTCTCTGATTGAGAAGTGCACTCGCTTTCACATCCATTGTGCTCACCACTTGTGTGAAGAGCCCATGTCCTCCTTTGATGCCAAAATCAACAATGAGAACATGACTAAATGCCTGCAGAGCTTGAAGGAGATGTATCAGGACCTGGCTAACAAGGGGATTTACTGCAAGAGTGAAGCAGAGTTCAGAGGCTATAATGTCTTGCTGAATCTCAACAAGGGGGATATTCTCAGGTGGGAACAACAGATATCACTTGTTTTGTCTCTTTGCTTCAGGGAAGAATTGTGATTAGGATTAAGTCCTGAGAAATTGTAATGGAAGCAAATAATCTTAGTTGCAGAGGGTATTTTTTGCCAAAGAAGGTGTACTGTAGTAATGTTTTATTTGATATTTTCAGTAGGTTCTTTTAAGAAGTTTCACTGCTTTATCTGCAGTAGAACCAAGGAAAAGGGAAAAACCATTTCATGGGCAGAAGCATACTGTGTTCTTCTGGTCAGTCTCTGGCCTGCCTTCCTCCCTAGCCTAAGGAGTGATGTACCTATGTAATAACAGGCTGATGATGCAGGAATCATTAGAAGATTAATGATCAGTAAATGATACTGCAAGCTTAATTCACAGCCATTTGGTTTGGGCAGGAGTTGCCTGTCTTGCTTATAGCTCCTTATTTTCATTCCCTTTTGTTTCAGGTTGCTATTGATTTGTAATTGTTGCTATTGAATTGTGATTGTTTCTATTGAAGCAAAAAGGTTGTCTCTGTCTTTTGTCTCCACAGAGAAGTACAGCAGTTTCATCCAGAGGTTAGAAACTCTCCTGAAGTTAGATTTGCTGTTCAAGCTTTTGCTGCATTAAACAGCAACAATTTTGTGAGGTTCTTCAAGTTAGTGCAAGCAGCTTCCTATCTGAATGCCTGTCTCTTACACTGTTACTTCAACCAGGTGAGAAAAAGGCAGATGTATGTTTTCTTAAATGTTTATAAGAAAAAACAGTCTGGGATTTTGGGGAGGAAATCTTAGCATAAAGCTTGGTAGATATTTAGCCTTATAAATACTCTTATTCTTGCTTCTTCAGAAGCATTCAAAAACATATCCAGAGTGTTCAGCTGCGGTAGAAAAGGCAGATGCTAAAATGCTCTTCTTGGCATTTTTTCTCCATAACTGTGTTCAAATACATAGTCTTTTCCCTGAAAATAATTGGGAAGCAGAGAAGTGAGGCTTTTGCAGAGAAAGCATGAACCTGCAGTTTCAGATGCTGTGGCAAGCTTTGTCTTCTGTACAGGAGTCACAAGGGGCTGTGCTCAAAATGAGCATCATCAAAGAGGAACAGAAACTAGAAAGCAAGTTACATCTACATAGTTGTTTGTGTGGCTATTTGACAAAGTACTGATTTCTTTTAAACATGGTTCTCACACTTAAGTTACACTTGATAGTAAATTTTGAGTTCTCTGACTTAGTTACAAGGCTTTTTCTTTTACCTTCCCCCAGATCCGTAAAGATGCTCTCAAATCTCTCAATATTGCCTACACTGTGAGCACCCAAAGGTGTACAGTGTTTCCCTTGGATCACTTGGTGCGCATGCTCCTGTTCAAAGACTGTGAAGAAGCAACTGATTTTATAAGTTACTATGGCCTGAGTGTATCTGATGGGTAAGTGCAAGGAGAAGGGCTCTGTGCCTCAGTGGAGTAAAACTGGTGTTAGGTGAAGCATCAATGTGGATAGGCTGCTCCTGCTTTTTGCAACCAGGCATAGTAAAGAAGAAGTGAAGGATAAGGGCTGGGCTCTGTAAGCAAAAGCACAAGGACAGTGATGGGTACAGATTCTGATAATCTGTTTGTCATTGTAATTATGAAAATGTCTTTAATTTTACATCTTTCCCTCAAGAGATGAGGTTTGATATCCCTGTAACTGGTGTGACTTCCCATGATAGCTTTTTTGCATGTGTACATTTACTGGTTTTTACTTGGTTTGATGAGGTGATAAGGGACTTCCTGCAGCCTTCTGAAAGGTTGAATCTGGAACTCTGTCCCTATTGGATGCCAGGGTCTTTCTCCCTATATTGTGGCTATCCCTGTAGAAAAACTGAATAGTTTCAGGTTCTTATCTTGCAGCTGAATTGTAGGAAATGAATGAGGATACAGTTCTGCCTTTCAAGACACTGGCGTTTTGTGATGTATGTAGTGTAGGATAAAGGAGAACAGTGCAAACTCAGTTCTTCTGAGAATGGTGGAAGCCAACAGTTTGCAGGTAAGGATATCTGCCATGGAAATACGTACAGCGTAAAACGTGCTCCTGCAGACTGCCATTCTCAGGAGACTGGAGAAGACAAAAGCACGTGAGCATGCCAGGTAGTGTTCGATTTCCTGTTAACAGTCTGGTTTGAAAGAAAGAATTCACCAGACTACAGGTGCAAAAATTAGAAGATGTGATTGTAGCTTTCAAAATGACATCTGTAGATAGCCCTGGCATTCTATGATGTGGGATGTATCTGTCCTGAGGATGCTCAGGGACTGGAGCGCTTCTGTACGAAGACCGGCTGAGAACATTGGGGCTGTTCAGCCTGGAGAAGAGAAGCTGCGGGGAGACCTCAGCAGCTCCCAGTGTCTGAAGGGGGCTACAAGGATGCAGAGAAGGACTCTTCATCAGGGACTATAGTGATAGAACAAGGGATGATGGGTATAAACTGAAACAGGGGAAGTTCAGGTTGGATAAATGGCAGAAGCTCTTCCCTGTGAGGGTGCTGAGGCTTTGGCACAGGGTGCCCAGAGAAGCTGTGACTGTCACATCCTTGACAGTGTTCAGACAGAGCCTTGGGCAACATGGCCTTCCAGTATCTGAAGGGGGCCTGTAGGGATACTGGGGAGGAACTCTTCATTAGGGACTGTAGTGACAGGACAAGGGGTAACGGGTTCAAACTGAAACAGGAGAGGTTTAGATTGGATATAAGGAAGAAATTCTTTGCTGTGAGGGTGGTGAGGCACTGGAATGGGTTGGCCAGGGAGGTTGTGAGTGCTCCATCCCTGGCAGTGTTCAAGGCCAGGTTGGATGAAGCATTGGGTGGCATGGTTTAGTGTGAGGTGTCCCTGCTTCTGGCAGGGGGGTTGGAACTGGATGATCTTAAGGTCCTTTCCAACCCTAACTATTCTGTGATTCTATGAAGTCTCCCTGCCCATTACAGGGGATTGGAACTAGGTGATCTTAAGGTCTTTTCCAGCCCAAACCATACTAGGATTCTGTGTAGTCTAGGTAAAAGTATAATACACACGCAGTGGATAAAGGCTAAAAGGAGAAAGACACAGAACAGTCCATGAGGGTGCCCAGGAACATTAGCACAGTTTGTACACTGGGAGGATAGGTGTGAGGACAGTACTCTCTGCCTTCCCTGTTCTGGTTCCAGCTAAAGACAGATCCAGGCTACAAGGAGCAAGCCAGAGTGCCCAGTGCCTGGCTCACTTTGCCCCCACTAACTGAAAACCTATAGTTTACTGGAGCTTTGAGGATGTACTCCTGGTTTTTATCTTTCCCCAGGGCTTATGTGGAGCTGAATCGCTCAGCTTTCTTGGAGCCAGATGGATTACCCAAGCCACGGAAATCCATGTTTGTCAGCCAGAAGCTAACTGTCTTGGTTGGGGAAGTTGTAAATGGTGGCCCATTGCCTGTGGTACCTCACCATGTGCCTGTGTCCAGCTTCAACGGACAGAACAAGTACATTGGTGGAAGCACCTCTGTGGATCAAGCTAGTACTAGCCATAAATGCAGCGTGGAAGCAACAGGTAAGAGCAGACACGCAGGTTTAGATACTGCTCAGGAATATCTGTGTTGGCTCTATGAGGAGTTCTGTTTTACAAAGCAGGAACTGTTCTTGGCTCGTGGGTTGAAATTGGATAGAAGTTTGGATGCAATGGAAGCATGATTTCATTTAAACGTACTTCGGTATCTGTAAAAGCTAAGAAGCAACCTGATTAATAAAACACGTTCCCTAATCCAGGAAACACACTAAGGGAAATGAGCACAGTTTTGCCAGCATGGGTGATAAGCAGTAGCAGTCATTTTTCCCCTTCTCAGTAGCTGGTGCAGTGCTGTGGTTTTGACTTCCAGCCTGGGAACAGTGCTGATAATGGTCATGGTTTAAACCCAGCCATGCAGCTCATTCACTCAGTCAGCCCCGCCCCTTTCTTGCCCTCCCCCTGCTCCTGGAGGGATGGGGAGGAGAATCAAAAGAATGCAACTCCCACAGGTTGAGATAAGAACAGTGCAGTAACTAAGGTATAATGCAAATCACTGCTGCTACCACCAATAATAATAATGATAAGGGAAATAACAAGGCTCACAGTCCTTGGTCAGACTAAACATTTAGCAGTAACTAAAAACATTCCTGTTATCAGCTCTGTTCCCAGGCCAAAAGTCAAAAACACAATGCTGTACCATTTGCTATGAAGAAGAAAAAATGATTGCTACTGCTAAACCCAGGACAACAACACTGGTGTTTTTAGTGGGTGCTCAGTCATGTTTACTGTGACCAAGGACTTTGTGAGTCTCATGCTCTGCCAGGGAGGAAGGGAACTGAGGAGGAAGCAGAGACAGGGCACCTGACCCAAACTGACCAAAGAGGTATTCCATACCACAGCACATCATGCCCACTGTATAAACTGGGGGCAGGTACCTGGAAGGGCTAAATCACTGCTCGGATCAGTGGATGGTGAGCGGTTGTGTTCTCTTCCCTTGTTATTCCCTTTACCATTATTATCATTGGTGGTAGCAGCAGTGGTTTCTGTTATACCTTGGTTACTGGGCTGCGCTTGTCTCAACCCGTGGGAGTTACATCCTTTCAGTTCTCCTCCCCATCCCTCTGGGAGTGGGGAGGGAGAAAGGGAGGAGTGAGGGAGAGACTGCCTGGTTCCGAGTTACTGGCTGGGCTTAAACCGCGACAGTGAAATAACCAGGTATTTGTCTCCTTTAGACAGCCAACTTTTCAGCTCACAGGTTTTATACTGCAGCTGTTCAGTGTGTGTATAAAATCATGTTGGTTTTCAAGCTTGCTGAACATAGGGGTTTTTTGGTTGGAAGTGCAGCTCTTCTATATATTCAAGAGGGGGTGTAGGTGCTAGGTGTATTTGACTTAAACCAGTTGTTTTATTAGGAATATATAAATATATAAATGTGCACTAAAAATTTTAATGTTTTATGTAAAATAGTCATAAATATAAATTAGTTTCTATGATGTAACTGTATGTTTAACTTCAAGGCGACAAGCCTCTGTTATCAGCTTGTTTTATAATGAGGTTTATCAGGGAAGCCAGCTTTTGAAGATAATACTTTTGCTTCTACTTGTGACTGACGTGGCTTCCTTAATTTTTCTCCTCCCCCCATCCCAAGAGGGAAGAGTGGAAAGCAAAGGTGTGGATTTAGATGCTGCAGCAGTAAGAGTCCAGCCCCCAGCTCATCTTCTGCCCTCGCTGCTACCTCGTCAGCTTGTGCCAGTGCTGCCTCCTCCACAGACCATCTCCCAACCTCCTGGACAACCTGAGCCTCTCTCTTCAAAGCCTCAGCCTGTCTACACAGACACAGTAAGGAAATCTAAATCCATCAGGAAGTATGTGGGAAAGATCTGTGAAAATAATTAAAGATAACCGAGTTCTTAGGTTGTTTTAGTTCTCCAGAATCTGCACGTGTTACGGGTAGAATCAAAAGGAGATGCTCCCTGCCTCAGTGCTTTGGATACCTTGAGAACTTGTTTCCTTGAGCTATTCTGGAAATAGAAAGTCTTGAATGATTTCACATGCATCCCTGGCATAGGATAAACAGTCCCATATGTTCAGCATTTACTTGAGAAACCTCTAAGGAGGGAGTCAGAAAGTCTTAGTAGAAAGTGAATATCTTTGACTTAGTAGTTAAACTGCTTTAGTGAACAATACTGAGCTGTTTCTTAATGACACATATTTCAAATATGAAACATGACAAAGTTTCTGCTGGTGAATATGTGACTATTGATGTTAGATCTTGAACATGTACCCTGTGTATCTGTTATTCCTCTTTTTCTAGCTTCATAGAATCATAGAATAGTTAGGATTGGAAAGGACCTTAAGATCATCCAGTTCCAGCCCCCCTGCCATAAGCCAGGACACCTCACACTAAACCATGGCACCCAAGGCCATGGTCATCCAACCTGGCCTTGAACAACACATGTTTAGATACATACTAATGCTGAGCCCATCTCAGAGTCTCCCATTGCTGTGTAAGCTACAGCTGCCTATTCTAGCTAAACATGGCTGTATTTCAGTGGTTAGACCTGGTCATTTGGAATTAAATCAGCTAGAATGAGAAAAAGTCTCAAGTAAGGAAAGAGGAGTTCCTCTCAAAATTCACTTTTAGCTACTGGTTCTTATCTTGACTTGCCTGTATTTATTACGGAAAGCTGCTCCTGTTTCTGGGCTGTTACTAGCCTTTTAGGTAGTCTTAAATTTCCAGGCTGTGTGTTTGATGAAGTTAGCTTAGTTTGTAAGTAGAAGTACAGCTAGTATTGCCAATTCCAGTCAAACAAGGCTGAAAAGCCTTATTCCCAATTCACATCTGTGCCCATCTGTGCATCTTGCTTCAGCTGCTTCCTCTGCTCTGTTGTAGGACATCGCAGAAGTGGTGGATGTGCTGTTGCAGGAGGTCCTCAATGGAGAGTGCAGTGAAGTTGGCAGAGCAGGAGTGGCTTATGTGACTGCTGCCATCTGGTAAGGAACATTTACTGCTGCTACTCCCAGCATCAGTCATTAGAGCTGCCATTTGCCATAGCAGCACCATGTGTGAAGATCCTAGGACTTAAGACGAGGTCTGTAGTGGAGATAGCCATACTGATACAGTTGAGGGAAGAGCAGACCTTTCTTCAGATGCCTGCCACCTCCCTGTTACACACCAGCTAGGCTAATGGAAGGCTTACTGCAAATGTCTACACCTTGCCTTGCATGATGCTCAAAACACTGCTGCAAGAAATGTGTTTTGTGGAAGAGGGAAAAAGGAGTAAGCCCAGATATGTCCGTTTCTCTGCTTCATATAACGTTTCCTCTCCAAGGCCATTGGTTAGGTGTAGATGTGAGATTGTAACCAAAGCAATGTTATTAATGCCCCAGTGTTTGGACTATTGCTGAACAGCAGAGGGGCAAGGCCTTCCTTGTTTCCTGCAGGCCTGTGGGTAGGCTAGGGTTGTGGCAAGGGCTGGTAGGAGACACAGTGGGGACAGCTGACCCAGACTGAAGTCCATAGAGTGTGGTGTCATGGTCAGCAATGAAACTGGGTTTGAGGAAGAAAGTGGATTTTCTGGTTTTCAGGGTGACCGTTGGCCTGAAACTGTCAGGGATGCTTCACACTAGACCATGTCACCAAGGTCCTGTCCAACCTGGCCTTGAGCACTGCCAGGGATGGGGCATTCACCACTTCTCTGGGCACCCTGTGCCAGCGCTTCACCACGCTCACAGTAAAGAACTTCTTCCTTATCTCCAACCTGAACTTGCCTTGTTTCAGTCTGAACCCATCACCCCTTGTCCTATCACTCCAGTCCCTGATGGAGAGTCCCTTTCTGGTGTTCTTGTAGCCCCCTTCAGACACTGGAAGCCGCTCTGAGGTCTCCCTGCAGCTTCTCTTCTCCAGGCTGGATATAGGGCTTTGAATGAAACCTTTCTGGCTTTGAAAAGAGACTTGCTCTTCCTGCACAGCACCTCGGAGGCTGCTGTAGAGGAGCTCATGACTGAAGTGACGGGAGAGATCCTCAGACAAGTGGCTGGAAGCGTGCTTGATGCGGAAAGGGAGCGTGTCAAAGAGGAAAAGCGCAGAGTAGAGGAAGAGAGGTGAGTGGCTGCTTTTGCTGTGCATGGTGGGCTCGATTCATCCTTAGGCAGCGTTAACAACAGCTGGTGCCTTGCCTCCTTGCTCAGCCCCTGTGTTTTTCTGCCACACCAACAGCACTCAGTTTGTGTCACGCTGGGATTGTGCAGGCAGGCTGCCCCTTCCACACATCCAGATGTGCTAGCTCATATTTTGGGGACCTCAGAACCACTATGAAAATCATGGCCTGGGATTTTGGGAACTTTAGTATCTGCAGAGCTTCCAGAGAGGGAGATGGATCCCAGCTCTGCTGTATGCAGGAACTTTTCCTTCCGAGTGAGCTACTTGTCTTTGACTTACTGTGGTAAGAATAAAATCACCTTATTGTTATGCGTAGTTTTGAAGGAAAACTGGCTCCATGCAAAGCTTTCTAAAGAGAGAAGCCAGCTGGTGGCAGCTCAAGCTGTATGTGAATGAATTGTCTGACACTGCGTGTAGCACTTGCGTAACTAAGGAGCAGGTTTGCAAGCATGAAACTTCAATCCTGCCACTGGTGTAAATGTTTTCTCTGTCCTTCCAGGAAAAAGCAGGAAAAAGAAAAGTTAATAAAGCAGTTGAGCCAGTTGGTGGGGATGGAGTTAATGGAAGAAGTAATAAAGGAGAGTGTTCAAGAAGCTTCAACCGATGAGTTAAAGTAGGTACAACATACTGTACGCTGTACTTTCCTGTAGGATGCTTTCCTAAGGGTGAGGATTTGTCAGGATTCCTGCTTGGATTTCTCTGAGGTCATCTTCACTAAGCTGCTTGAGAAGGGAAGTGTAGTTGATAGTACAGCATGTGCCGGTTTGCAGTCATGCTGACAAGGCAGTAGTGGTCCTCCAGGGTGAAGGGGACAGAGGATTGTTCAGCGCAAGGCTGCCCCTGTGTGCTTTATCTGACTCCCTTATGGCTCAGCTGTGGTCTCTCTTGTAGACCCTTTGGTAGAAGCTTGTGATCAGTGTAAAACTTGAATGACTTCTAGTTGATCACAGGTCTTATTCAGAAGAGCTGTAAAACAGAAGTATGGAAAATCCCTTTCCTTTGCTAAATGTGAGGGTCTTCCCTGTGTGCACCTCAGGTAATTGTATGGGCATTTGCTGCAGTCTCCACCTCACTAGAGGTCTTGGGTTATTTCCTTTTGAACTAGATGTGCCTTAGAAAGAGACCGGCAGGCCCGCATTGCTCGCTGTTCAGAAGAAGTCTGTGGTCATGTCATGGAGCTCTTTCTGGAGGATGAGATCTTCCAGATTGCTAAGGAAACCCTTCAGGAGCTCCAGTGTTTCTGCAAGTACTTAAAACGGTGAGTTACCACCCTGTAACAAAACTGCTTTTCTCAGGAGCATAAGTTACTACACGTGAGGAGGGGAGCACACCCTCTTGGAGTCAGCTTGGTAAGAGATCTCAGCTTCATTTTATTCAGAAACTTGTAATAATTCCTCCTTGTAGTCTTTCTGTTGGACACTTCTTTTTCTGGATATGTGGTAAGAGTTATGGAGTTGTTGTATGGGGACTGTACTGCCCCAGTACAGTCAGGTTGAGGTGCGTTTCTAGTGATATCTGTCACCATTAAAGAGGAAGGATCAGAGTAGTCCCTCTTCTGTGGAGCACCTCCCCTTGTAGTTTCCTGTCCTAAAGTTGAGTTCATGTGTCTCTTCAGGGCACGTGTTAATGGCCTTCAGTGCTGCTTTTGTCTGGATGGGTTTTTGAATGGGGCACAAGGCCACCCCTTTTGGATGCTGCACGTGTGCAGCTGGCAGGTCTCATCCTGAGCGTGCTCCATTTGAGCCCTGCCTTTGCTGCTGTGTGTGCAGAAATACAGCCTGAACCCACTGTAGCATCCACATGCACCACCTCACGCTGGGCCCTGGGCAGGCTGATGTGGGTGTTTGAGAGCCCAGCCCAGTCTGAAGAACAAAGATGAGAAACAAAGAATTATGGAATGTTTTTGAAGGAACCTCAAAGCTCCTCCAAGCTCCAGCCCCTGCCACAGGCAGGGACCCCTTCCACTGGAGCAGGGTGCTCCAAGCCCCTGT